>JAFVLL020001643.1:0-33516 GCA_021397915.2 Tor tambroides
ATTGAAAAGGCTTCAGTGGAAGAGGAAAAAAGAGTTTTTCCCATACAGCGTCTTACGACGCAGTACGAGTGAGAATATCGACAGGGAACTGATAAGAAAAAACTAAGAATAGTTATTTATAGAAAAGTTATATACATTTACATAGTTATTTCAAAGAAAAAACATCAAATTCAAACAAAATTTGAAATGCAATGCAGGGAATTCTGGGAACGTCAGTTTACGGTTTTTCCTTGTAAATTTTACAGGAACTTACCGTTAACCATTTAACAGGTTTTTACCGTAGCATTTTCACAGTTTTTTACCGTTAAAAATCACTGTCATTTTTTACAGTTCAGAGCTGCTTTCCGTTTAAGGCAGAGGCAATAAGACATCACACCTTCTCTAACCACCAAAGCAAATGTGGATGAGTTTGAATCAGTTCGGTGACGAATTTAGATGAGCAAAGAAATGATTTGTTTTCTCATTTAATTGACTGATGTTCTTCATTACTGGTTCTTCACTCTGAATGTTGAATAGTTGTGCCAAAAGGGAGAACACATGGATCTCAGTGTTCTAAGTTATGACAGAAGCTGCTCGTCTTCACCTGGTTCTCACAAACACACACAATGTAAGACAGCACAAGAAAAACTCACTGGGTCACTTTGTACTCATTATGACACGAACATCAGGAACAGTGAATCCTCCAGCCCTGGTTTTCTCTCTTTTCCCTTTCCATTTCTCTCAGTTTCTCAGTGAGACGGGCCTCTGCTGTGTGTCAGACTGCAGACTAGCACTCAGCACTGCCAGCGGACGACACTCTCTTACACCTACTCCCTTTCCGTATCTTTAATATTCATCTACCACTGCCATGTATAATTTATGCCTTTCTTGCCCTTAAGCAGAACCACCTGCAGGCTGTCAGTGGTGTTAACTTGGGTTCAGCCCACATCCTCTCATTTACAGTTCAAGAATGCCCATAAACAACAGCTTACTGCAAACGTGAACCCCAAAGCTCTCCACAGGATTTACTGAAGGTAAAGAATGCTTATCCCAGGAATTCAACCCAGGCTCACAGGAAAAAACGTGACTGTGGTGACATTTCTGCAAAATATTATGTTGCTTTTTGCACGTTCTGCAACATTTTTAAATGAAATGTACATAAACGTAAATCTAACAACATTGTTATTCGTATTGAGGCAGTTCAGAAATTAAACGTCCGGTGACTGACGCTAAAAGGGTAATGCTCTATCATGTTTGAAAATAACATACCACCTACACTAAACTCTACTCTAACCCAACTGTATCCGGTGAGCTGCTGAGCAAATTCACTATGTCAGAAAAGTATAAATATAGAGTTGGTATGTGATGCAAACTTCAGAATGATAGAAGTGTTTTGAGGTCATTACATAGTATTATGCAAGGAATTGCAACAAAAAAGTGTTTATTAATCAATAATTTGCCCTGTAATCATAATTTGTGTGAAGAGGAATAAAAGAGGTTTTTTTAAAAGTAGTGTTTTACTGTAAGTAAACACTACTTACAGTAAAACACTACTTTTAAAAAAATCTCTTTTATTCCATTTCAGCTGAAAACTGCAGAGAATTGTATGTAGAGTTTTGCAAAAATGTAGTCTTCAATGAACCCATGTTGCAGGAAATCTATCTGTGAAATGCTCATTGTTTAACATTGAAAACACTGCATGGGTTAACCTACATTTAAACTGCTTTTGCAATGCAAATCCTTATGCCATACTGATTAAGCTACTTAAATCTGAATCTTTCAAACAAACACAGTACTATATAACATTGATGACACTAAATGGAGTTTGCAAAACTAATCCTTGTTTGCTAACGGAACACACAGAAGCCTAAAGACACACTGTAAAAAATGACCGTGAATTTAACAGTAAAAAACTGTAAAAAATGCTACAGTAAAAACCTGTTAAATGGTTAACGGTAAGTTCCCCTACTATATACGGTGAAAAACTGTATTGGATTTTACATTGTAGTTTTACGTTAGTATACCGTTTTCAGAAGTGAAAAAGAACAAATAATTTACAGTGAATAACCGTAAATTGACATTCCCAGAATTCCCTGCGTTACATTTCAAATTTGATGTTTTTTTTGTTGAAATATGTTTAATTAAGAAATTACTTAGTCTTTTTTTGTTTGTTTTTCTGTTGCATTTAAAAAGGTATAAAGAATCAATCAATTTTACTTGCATTAGCATTGACTTATGAAATTATATTTTTGTGGCAATCCTATTTTCAGCCAGATTAACTATTTGACAAACTTTTGAGATATTTATAGAATTAGATTTTGGTCATACCGACTGCACCTGTTTTTGCAGAAACTAATAATGACACAACCTTTAATTTAGGAACTGTATTACCTGTAACACAAACTGTCAATCAATTATTTGACAGCCCTAATATTTAATAGTGCTGTGCACAGGATATCATCAGAGTATCAACTGCTAACTGATAAGTACTTTATCCCTAATTATTTTAAGTAAAAACTTAGATGAAATATGATTTCTATGTGAAAACATACCTGTTAGGAAATGAAACCCATTTAGAAGAGAGGAGCCATGTGAGGTGACAAAGTAGAGATTGTGAAGCAAGAAGAGACTGGAGAAGAAGAGAGGAGAAGATAACATGAGGGGTGGAGACGAAACAAAAAGATGTGAAAAGAGGACAGTGTGGAAACGAGACAAGAGGAGACATGAGGAGAGGACCAGAGAAAGAGGAGATGAGATGAGAGGAGAGGAGGTTAATGAGTTTCTGAAGAAGACAAGTGAGCTGCTTTATTAAGGGAATGATTGTAATAAGAGATGGGAGGGAAGCAAGAGAAATGAAAAGATGAAAGGGCAGATGTAAAAAGACAGAGGGCAGAGAGTCTGCAGAGATGGAGGAATATTTCATTTTTTAGGAAAAAAGAGAAAGAAATACTGACAGCGAGCGAGAGAGGTGGAAACTTCAAGATTATGGCTGTTCCATAACTGCAGAACTGAAACCGATATGAAGAGTCCACGTCGAACCACAATTCCATTACACTGGATTCATATAATTGTTGCATTTAACTGTGTAGACTGGCAGAAAAAATTATACTCCTTGTTAGTGGTCTACCAGTATAGATTTTTTGATGGCCGATGCAGATGATTCAAAAATAAAAACACAGTTAAAATTACAGGACACTAGATAGAGTGCAGCAGAGTATGAAATTCCACTCATGTGTGTCCAGTGACAACAGAAGACCACTACTCCTTGTTACTGAATAAACAAGAACATACACATCCACAACATTAAAACCACCTGTGTAATTTTGTGTAGGTCCCCTCTGATGTGTTGAGGCATACTCCACAAGATCTTTGAACATGTGGCACCAACATATCAGCAGCAGATCCTGTAAGTCCTGCAATTTGTGAGGTTGGGCCTCCGTGGATCAGATTTGTTGGTCCAGCACATTCTATAGATGCTCAATCGGATTCAGATCTTGGGAATTTGGAGGTCAAAGCATTACATGGTTCAAGTGATCCAATTATGATTTTTCCCTCCCATGTGGCACAGAGCGGATATGACCCAAGAATGTGTAAGCAGGAAAAAGCAGATGGATTCTGATATGTGACCCTGGACCACAAAACCAGTCATAAGGGTCAATTTTTTGAAATTGAGATTTATACATAATCTGAAAGCTGAATAAATAAGCTTTCCAAATAAACCGAAATTATTCGGCCGAAAATAGCAGAAAAATCTCTTTCGGTGTTCGGCAGAACAAGCGAAAAGACCAAATAAATTGTCCCGAACAATGACATTTTTGGTGACGCAATCAAATGGCAACCAGAGAAGAGTGAGAGGCACGCAGCAAACATGTCAGCAGTGTGAAAGTGGAAGCATAAAAACCGTCTGAGAAAGACGCAAAAATCATTAAAAGCACTGACAGCAAGAGACTGTTTTGTACAGCATTGCATATTTCAATGCAAAGAGGAAGGGGTGGTGGTTGCTGTATGATGACTGAAATCGTGAAATGGCCTTAAACAATTAGAAAATAAGCTGCAGAATGTTATGTTTTCATTCTGACAGTGCTGTGCGAGCTTGTGGCGCTATCTGCTTGTTAGTCAGGTTTCAAAGTCCAAAGCATGAGGAAAATCTGCGCTGAAACACTGTTACTCGTCAGTTGCTCGGTAACATTTTTATGAATTTTTACAAGGCATGGATGTGTCAGTGTGATATGTGTGACAAACATTTTCGCAAATTCGTAATGACAATCATTTATAACTATATCTCCTGTGTTGTCAACAACAAGAAGCACTGAAGTCCGCCAAAATAAAAGCTTCATCAACATTCATAAATGTTAGTGCTGCAATTTTACTGTTGTTCTGTAAAATACAATAAATCAGTAAGACAATAATAATGATAATAATAATTACAACAGCTCTATTAATACATTTATTATTATATTCACACATAGTGTTCAAATTGGGATCTGTAATAATTTCTGTTTTAAAAGAAGTCTCTTTTGCTCGGCAAGGATGCATTTATTTGTACAATAAAAAATACAAAAACAGGAATATTGTGAAATATTTTTTACAATTATAAATAACTGTTTTGTATGTGAACATATAGTAAAGTGTAACTGATTGCTGTGATCAAAGCTGAATTTTCAGCATCATTACTCCAGTCTTCAGTGTCTCATGATCCTCCAGAATGCTGATTTGCTGCTCAAAGTGTTCAGTTTTTGTAGATTTTTGTCTTTGAAAAGCGAGACAAAAATACACATTTTAGCTATTTAGTTTATGTAATGGTGAAAAAAATGGTCAAAATACATGGGGGAAAAAAAACGCCAAAAACCGTGTTTGGTATTCGGCCAGTGTTTCATTTTGTTCGGCTTCGGCCAAGAATTTTAATTTCGGTACATCCCTAATGTGTGGAAATAAATCTGATATGAATCGGATATGTGCAATTGCATCAGATCAGACATTCTCCTGTCAATGTGAGTCATACATTCAAAAATACGAAAGTGAGAAATGTGAAAAAGTGACGGTGGTGAATGATGTCAATTCAGGTGGACGCTTTTCCGAGCAGTGTTGCCAAGTCCATGGTTTTCTTGTGGAATTGGACTACCTTTACACATTTGCCGCAGGTTGTTTTTCAGTCTGCGGGTTAAAGCAATCTCCCCAGCCAAGAACATGATTTTAATGGAGGCTTTACCTGAAGTAGGGAGAAACCACGGAAAAGAAAATGATAGTTTTGTTTAGCAATTGGGCTGTTTTAGTTTTGCAGACATGGCAACCCTGTTTCAGGGTCAGTATTTCTACCGTGGGTTGTTTCACCAAGTGTATAGATATCTGATATGAGTCACTTTTAAAATAGATATAGCCAGGAATTGGGCATCAAGACCTGCAGTGTAAATGCAGCCTTTGTAATCGACCTCAAACCATTTCTAAATATTTTTTGCACTGTGGCAGGCTGCATTGTACTGGTGAAAGAGGCCGTTGCCATCAGGGAACACCACTGAAGGGGTCTATGTGGTCTGCAACAGTCTGTAGGTGGTACGTGTCAAAGTAACATCCACATGAATGCCAGGAAACAAGGTTTTCCATTGCCTAGAACATGACAATGCCTCCACTGGCCTGCCTAGTTTAATCAGTAATGATATAGTTTTGATGTTTATTGATATACCCAGCTCATAAATACATATTCAAAGTGCAGTGGTAATTCTGTTTGTACATGGAATGTGAGTTGTCACCATAGTAATGAATGACCTTGTCCCAGTTCTTGCTGTCATTGCTTGAGAAGCAACCATCCTTGTACAGCTTTCCAACACACACACAACCGACACACCAAGGGAACATGTTAGTAACCCAGCGGAGATGAAGCTACTGGCCTTCATATCCACCGTGTGTCAAATATGGCCAGCACGGCACCATTGTGTCAACCGCACTCAGTATCATACAGAGGGAGAGAACTGAAGCTGGATGTAGCCATTGACATTATATAGGCTAAAATTTAACTTGACAAAACAGAGACATTAAAATTACAAATTATCCATTAGCTATATTCCATATCTTTATATGGTAGCTTTGTGTGAGGTATTAGTTTATTACAATTCAATATTTCATTTCCGTTTCGGATTTGTGGCAGATAATGAGATATGTAACATATTAGACAGACATGGATTCTTATTTAATTTTGACATCATTAGAAAGCTTTCACTACAGGTATCCAGTCTCGATATTAGACCACTGTTTTATGACAGAAATTCCCCATCGAAAGCAATTTCTTAACTCGTGCCAGGAATACACACCAAACCATGCCAAATCCAAAGGTAGAATGAATTAAAAAAACATGTACTGTACATGTTTCAGGTCATATCATATGTTTATACATTTAGAAACATATTGATAAATTCTTGATAAACTTCAGATTTCTTGGGGAAAAAAATATTGAGTAGATGTGTGTGGGGCAGATCATTAGCATATTTAACCAGCATTTTAGTAGTTTAGTTTAAACTAGCAGTTTAATAACATCAGATTGACCTCTGACAACATCTAGGGCAAAAGCGCAAGCAGAAATCCCCGATCTTCCCTGAGCGCAGCTGCCTCGTAGTGGGGGCCATCATGGAATCTGAAATAAACCCCTCTAAGATTAAATGAGGGCATAAAGCGATGACCTTGTGTTTATAATGCAGCTGCATCCACGGTTTGCCCTCCACCTCCAACCTTTGAACTGACTTGTGTTGTGCTCTTAGCCAAAGTTTAAAGATAGAAACAAAGAGGACTTTCTCTAACATACAAAGTCTTCTTTTCCATATGCACAGTAGCTCATAAGATATTAAGCTCTGCACAAAACGCTTGAGTGTCTGGGGTCTGGCATAGCTAGGCGAAAGTGGGAATCTGTGGACTGCTTATTCTTCAGAGAAAACTTAAGTTAAATGAAATACTACGACCATACCACAAAGTGAACACTAAGTACTAAAAAAAAAAAATCATAATTCATACCATATATACATGTAATTATCAACATCTTTATCTGAACATCTCTCATTCCCCTTATCTGACCTCAATAGACATAATATATTGCCTCACTATTCATTTGATAGGCATCAAATAACAGGAGAAGCAACTAGACCCAATACGTTTTTGGAGGATAAGATTCATCACACTGACAATTAGGCCATTAGCAAATCTTTTGCAATTCTCGAAATTTGTCTGCAACCAATGAATCATGGAAGAACATTTTGCAAAGGGCACCTGGCTTTACTTCTAAAACAAATCTTAGTCATACATATGGCCAACATATGAGCAGTTCCATAATACAAAACCAATTAAACTCTGCATATACAGATCAATGAAAGCTCAATTTTTAGGCCAGAGATATAGATTGATGTTCACACATGTGGTAGTGATTATACACAGAGCTGGGTAGTAACTGATTACATGTAATCTGGATTACGTAATCAGATTCCAAAAATTAAGTACTTGTAATCAGAGTAAGTTACATTTTAAAATACTCGTAATCAGACTACAGTTACTTTTGTATGGATTACATGATTACATATTATTCACACAATAGCAATAAATTATTCATAAATCATTGATTCCCCCTAATTTCTCTTTTTCATCTTTTAAATTTTCCTTCCTAAAATAGCCTACCGATTATATACTTATTATATATGTATATATAGTCCAGTTTTGTGGACATTCACACAAAGATCAGTCATCAGTCAGTCAGGTGGCGACAGCATTTGACCACTGGATTTACAAAAATCATTTCAGGTTTAAGAAGGGTTTCAACATTGCATCAACTAGGATACTGATGAACACATTCATTTTTATTTGAATTATTACTCTGTAGGTTTTTTAACCATGTATTATTAATTATAACTAATTAAAATGCACATATTCACGTTATTTCTTAGTTACATGTAATGCAGGCATTCCAAAACTCTTTGTCATCTAAACTTTATTCACCAAATATATTTGCTTTAAGTACCCCTGAGATTTTAAAATAAATATTTCAATAATTATCACATTTGCATGTTCACGGTTTCTTTGATGTTGATTAATGATCACATTGCATGTAGGGATGGGCGATAATATCGCGCGATATGCATGCGCATCTCATCAGTAAAGCCGGTTCCTTGATTAGCGCTAAATCTCCATCACCTGTTTTCAAATGGAGCGGCGTTTAATACACGGAGCCGTAGTTCACTGACAAGCTACGCAATATCGCGTTCATTATCGAAGGCGATTCATCTGCGATATTGAACGCGATATTGCGTAGCTTGTCAGTGATCTACGGCTCCGTGTATTAAACGCCGCTCCATTTGAAAACAGGTGATGGAGATTTAGCGCTAATCAAGGAACCGGCTTTACTGACGAGATGCGCATGCATATCGCGCGATATTATCGCCCATCCCTAAATTGCATGCAGGTAAATAAAAATATTGCATCTTTTTTAGTAAGTGTTTTATTTAAAACAAAGACTATAGAAATGCAAAGAGGAATAGTCCCACCTTCTAAATGAAAGAGCCAAATTTCCCATAGAAACCTGACTAGACCAGCCAATGCATATGCGCAGTCAAAAGCACATTATGACTCTGCATGCGCATTGCCTGGTCTGTCCTGAAAAATAAGCTTTTTAAACGCTATTTGAGCATAAGAAACAGCATTCATGGGGCAATTAATTTCAGATTTCTGTTGCTGATTTGACATATGTAATTTAATTGTGAGTTCAGTGAGCAGTTTTTGAGATTTCAGGATTCCCCTATTCATTAAGATAGGTCTTGTATGAGCTGACTTTCCTCGAAAGGGAGTTCAAATAAAAATAAAAATAATTTTTTTTAAAAAAAGGGAGTTTGTTTTAAAATTATTTATTTTCATTTAAATTTTTTATGATTTAATTAATTGTCAGCTTTTCATTAAACTCACAACCCCCCTGCAGTTCCTTTATGAACCCTAGTTTGGGAAACCTTGATGTAATATAATGTTTAATGCACTTCATGTTGTAAATTACAATGAATGGAACAAGTTTTCTTACTCTTTGCATTTTTTACATCATTATGGTGCAAGATAATGCTATTTAAATCATTGTGATAAACGAGTTAAATCAAAAGTAATCTAAAAGTAATCTGATTATATTACCTAAAATGTGTAATGTAACGGATTACGTTACTGACTACAATTTTTGTCATGTAATCTGGAATCAGTAACGGATTACAATTTGTAAGTAATCTACCCAGCTCTGATTATACATGTAGGTCACCACATGACCCTTAAACACATGATGCCACGTCATCATCAATTCATGTGCAAATGTATTTGTACTTTTGTTTTGAGGAGAAAGAGGAAGTTTGGCACTGTTCAGATAAACGCCTGGATTTCCACTGTTTCCTCAAGTTCTAGTAAGCCAATACAAAAGGCCAAGGGCTATAGGTTACACAATATCTTAGAGGTGAAGTGTGTTTTTATGCTACAGTACATAGCTTCCTTCTATCCCAGTTCAATGTGAAGAGACACAGTATATCAGCACTGGAAAAATACTGGTATATTTCATATTTGAAATGGTACAAATATCACGAATTTGCTCATTTCGGTAGTTGATACGCTGCTGTTCAGAGGTATTTAAATTCCTTGTTTTATTGTTGTGATAATTTTTTATGATTATTTTACTTCCTTTTATGCAAAGCACTTTGAATTACCATTGTGCTATATAAATAAACTTGCCTTGCCTTATGTGGCAGTGTAACCCAAACTGATTCGAAACCGGCAAATGTGACAACAGAGAAATATGCTGGATCAAACAGATAAAACTCCCTCTAAATGATAATTGTGCTGAACATAGAAAATACTGATATAATGCTAATGCTCCCGTGTGTATTTGTGTAAGCGCTCTGTGATGAATGTCAAAGGTTTCTATTTGCAACGTGTTTTTGCAACATTGAGCACGTTAGCCAATCACAGACATTTCTGGTGAGCATGTGAACGTAACGGCTAATCAGATGTGTTTACATTGGTCTGAATACTACGGTGGCCGAGAGAGTTCAACGCACTGCAAATGAAAAAACACATGCAAATTAAGAAAACACCTTCATCACTTTGACAACACATGAGCTGCAAATACTCTCACAACAGAACCAAATGTGTGCTGCAAAAACAGAAACACACTGCAAATGAAAAAACTTTTTTAACCTAAATCACTGCAGTGTACATCTGTGAAAGATGTATGCTGTCAAACATACACAAGTGTTAGCCAATCACAGCAGTGGGCGTTTACTTCTGAGTCTACAATCTGTCACGCCTATTCAAACAGAGCGTTCTGATGAGGGGGTCAAAACAGGACAGAGAATAGCTTATTACTTCTAAATTATGATGTTTTTTATGTAAAAATTTTGATAACATTGTAAGTGGATAAAAAAAAACAGAGGCAGTTCATGACTCTTATAATAATGGATTGAATCCAAATCTGTGATGATTGACAGTGATAAATAAAACATAAAACCTGACACTGTACACCAGAATAGATCTGTGCATTAAGTCTGGAGCATAAATGCAAACTAACAGATCTGCCACTTGTTCAATGTATGTTACACTTTTTATGGGAAGATTGCACTTTTTGTATGATTCAATAATAGTTCAATAATAATAATAATAATAATAATAAAAAAATTGTTACTGCAGAGTTTCATGCAGTGTTCTTAATAAGATTGTTTTAAATTTAGTTATCTTTTTTAGATTGCTTATTTGTCACCTAATGTATTGATTTATCGATTTAGTATCGATACCAAGGTATTAGATTCTAGTATCATACCGAAGCCAAAATTTGGGTAAATTATATTATATTCAAACTATTAAGATTTACAATATGATAGATATAATCTAGTAATTATCTGGTTTTAAAATGAGTTTTAAAAAATATCACTAATGTCACAAACTCCCATTATACATAATCTAAATTTAGGTTGGGTGGCATGCTATCGTCAGCCTCTGAGATCTTGTGATATTATCGTGCTAATTTATTTAATTATTTATTAGTTTCATTGCCGGAAAGTGAACCAACTCCAGCGTGAGGCTAAATGACTGAATTTGTATTTAACATGATAATTTAATAGAAACATTGTAAGTTAGTTACTAATTATAAGGCTTACATTTCCTCAGTTATTCAAAAAGCAGCTACAGAAAACGAGCAAAGAACACTTACATTACCAAAGAACATAATCACTGACTTCTAGCGCGAGTATATGCACTTTAAAAAACACTCCCGTTATAATCACTGAAGCCGTCTACACCGTATGATGAATAAATCTCTTATACTTACATCGCACGTACAGTGCCCTCCGCTAATATTGGCACCCTTGGTAAATCTGAGCAAAGGTGGCTGTGAAAATAAATCTGCATTTTTTATCCTTTTTATCTTTCATTCAAAAAATTCACAAAATTCTAACCTATCACTGAAGTAAAACAATTGAAAATGGGGGGAAAATCTCATGATGAACTAAATGTTTTTCTCCAATGAATGTTGGCCACAATTATTGGCACCCCTAGAAATTCTTATGAGTAAAATATCTCTGAAGTATACTCCCATTCATATTTACATTTTTTAGCACACCAGGGTGACTACGAGCATGAAATTGTCCAGCCATGACTTCCTGTTCCACAGGATTATAAATATGAGGAACACAAAGGACAAATTCCCTTAATCATCCATCACAATGAGAAAAACCAAAGAATATATTTCTGATGTGCAGCAAAAGATAATTGAGCTTCACAAATTAGTGAAGTGGCTTTAAGAAAAGAGCTAGAGCAGTGAAAATTCCCATTTCCACCATCAGGGCAATAATTAAGAATTTCCAATCAACAGAAAATGTTACGAAACTGCCTGGAAGAGGACGTGTGTCTATATCGTCCTAATGCACGGTGAGAAGGAGAGTTTGAGTGGCTAAAGACTCTCCAAGGACCACAGCTGGAGAATTGTAGAAAATAGTTGAGTCTCGGGGTCAGAAAACCTTAAAAAAAAATTGTCAAACAGCACCTACATCACCACATATTGTTTGGGAGGGTTTCAAGAAAAATTCTCCTAGCTCATCCAAAAACAAACTCCAGCATATTCAGTTATCAGACACGACTGGAACTTCAAATGGGACTGGCTTCTATGGTCAGATGAAACTAAAAAATGAGCTTTTTAGCAGCAAACACTCAAGATGGGTTTGGTGCACACAGGGATAAAAAAGTACCCCATGTGTACAATGAAATATACCGCTGTATTTTTGATGTTGGGGGCCTATATTTCTGGTCCCGGAGGTCCCGGACATCTTGTTTAGACACATGGCATCATGGATTCTATCAAATACCAACAGATAAAAAAATCAATAAGTGACTGACTCTGTTAGTAATCTTTTACTGGGCCATGTTTGGATCTTCCAACCGTTCAATAATCCAAACACAAACCTCAAAAACAACACAAAAAAGGGTCACTGAGCACAAAACCAAGCTTCTGCTATGACCATTCCAGTCCTCTGACCTGAACCCTGTAGAAAATGAGTGGGGTGAACTAAAGAGGAGAAGCACCAACATGGAGCTGTGAATCTGGAGGATCTGGAGAGATTTTGCATGAAGGAATTGTCTCTGATCTCTTATCAGGTGTTCTCCAAACTCTTCAGGCATTACAGGAGAAAACTCAGGGCTGCTGTCTTGGGAAAAGGACATTGCAATAATTGGGTGCCAATAATTGTGGCCAATATGAACTAGAGAAAGCATTTATTTCACAATGAGATTTCCCCCCCACTTTCAATGGTTTTAATTCAATGATAGGTTAGAATTTTGTGAATTTTTTGAATGAAAGATCAAAAGGATAAACAATGCAGATTTATTTTCACATCCACCTTTGCTCATATTTACCAAGGGTGCCAATATTAGTGGAGGGCGCTGTACATCTGCACTTTGCTGTTTATGATGAGAATTTACGAGTCAACAAAACTCTGCTGTTTCAGCGATGACTCAGAAGCTCAACATAATCGTGTGTGATTGGTTATAACGTGCAACACTGTGAAAACATGGAAAAAGAAATATAATGGAACAAATAAGCCGCCAAAGGCATCATCCACAGGCGATATCTCTGACTATTGTTGATACACAATACTATCGTCTATCAACACAACCCTAATGGAGACATGCCTTAAAAAAGCCATAACATGAGGAATTTAATTTTCTTTTATCTTTTGAAATAAAAGAGATGGGTGTACTATGAAAACATAGGCTACTGAAACTTTCACAACTCAAACCTTCACAGCTGAAAAACACCTACTACTGAAAGGATCTACGATGCAAAAAAGGTTTGTTCCAAAACCGATGAAGCATCAGAAACCACATGGCCTGATGACATATGATGCACCCACACTTACAAGTCAATGATGCTGATTACATGTTCAGAAACTTGGCCCGCCTAATCAAGGTGAAGTAACCAGGAAGATGTAGGATAAGGAACTAAAAGTTACTCCCACTGATAAAAAATTTTGCCCAGAAAGAGGGCGATAAAGCTTCACTAAATCAAACTGACCAAACGGCAAGACTAGAGGGTGTTGTGGATCTGTTGAGACAGACTCTTCTGTGTGGGAGCAGGTTTCAGATCATTCAGCTTGCGAGGATTTCCTTCTTGGCTTATAACCTTTCAGAAAATGCCACCAGCTACAAAGCAACACTAGTCACATTTGATGAAACCGGCAGTCACTAGGTGTGGTGATCAGCGTATTGTGCTGCTGTAACACTCGACACCGTTGTTTGCAGTGCTGCTATGAATGTGTGCATGTGTGGAGTGTTTGTTCGAGAGGATGTGGTTAACCTGAGTATGACAATGACAAAGAAACACACAACCACATGAACTTTCCATGAGAGGTGTTTCTCCTATGAGTGCAGCAGGAGCAGCCAAGAGCTCTTTAAACAAAATGTCAGCACATTAAAGTCTCAAATGTTAATTAGTCAGAAAGACTAATGAGGATGGCAGTAAAAAAAACAGCAGATAGGCTAATTGCTCTGTTTCAAAACCAAGTAAGTTGCCTAAAAACGTTGGTGCACTCATGACATTAATGGTGCATTCTATTTGTACTCTGAAGTTGGAAATTCTGAGTTCCCAGTAGGAACTTTTAACTGGAATGCCCTCCCAAGACGGAGTTCCGGAGTTCCGACTCGGAATCTTGGAGGAATTACAACTTCAGAATCCAATATGGCTGCTCAGTGCATCAACAGAAGAGAAACAGAAGTAATATTGTTTATTAGCACTTATGTTTGTCTGCGTCTCAATAAACTCACTAAATGTGGTGCACACAGTACTATCCAACCTCTGTTTGTGGACATGATATTATGACGTTATCTGTACAAAATACCACCTTTTATGTGGTTTTAATCAACTGGTGTTGCTAACAATTGACACGTCCATCTTGGTTTTCTGACTTCTCTACTGAATCACAGTCCACTTGGGTGTGATGCCATTCCCAGCTCCGACCTCCGAGGTAAATATAATGCAGCAAAAATCTGGTCCAAACAATATGGCACTTTATTACGATGCCTCCTAGGATACCTTATTTTGACCAAATTCTAAGGCAGGATTGCATGTATCCCTCACTTATAAGCTAAGCCATAAAGCACTGGGATGACAACAAAAAGGTTATTAATGAACATATTGTATCAAATAAGTCCATAAAAAGTTTATTGCAATAAAACTTGATTTTAAGCTATTTTTGTGAGTTTTATATGGATATATTCTAGCAATCTACCTTAGATTAATAGACCATTAGTTTATTAATATTGTATGTTAACATTTAACAAATCAATTGTGAGTCTAGTCTCCCCTGAGTTTCACACAAGGAGCTATATTTGTGATGTAGATCATTTCCAAATGGCAACTGTGGTTGCCAGAAATACGGTAGCAAAATCTAAAGTTTTATAGAATGAACTTACTGAAAAAAATAAATAAATAAATAATTCATTGACTGATATACTGAAATGTTAATATACCAAAATAATACATACAGTCATGACCAAAAATATCGTCACCCTTGGTAAATACGATCAAAGGAGGCGGTGAAAATTAATCTGCATTGTTAATCCTTTTGATCTTTTATTTAAAAAATTCACAAAAATCTAACCTTTCATTGGATAATAAGAATTTAAAATGGGGTGAAATATCATTATGAAATAAATGTTTTTCTCTAATATACATTGGCCACAGTTAATGGCACCCTTTTATTCAATACTTTTTGAAACCTCCAGTTTAACAGCTCTAAATTTTCTCCTATAATGCAGGGCCGGTTCTTGACAGCTATAGAAGGGTGGGCTGGCAGATTTCCTGGGTGGGCATTGGGGGGGAGAGTTGCGGGTGCATGGGGGATTTTTTCAACTAACTTTTTTATTTATACCAAACAAGGCCATAATCATATCTAGAACATTAGGGAGATTATTGTTTTGAGTAAAATATTAAGACCAGACCACTATGGTAATGGTAAAGGAACTAAATAAATACGATTTTTTTGTAATCAATCTGAACTGCAAATAATATTTTTTTTTTTTTTCAAATATGCACCCATTCAATTTTAGTTGTATTCCTAATATTTTGAAAATAGAAAAATGCTATTGTTGTCACAATAATTGTGAATTACATAAATCACGTAAATGACAGCCCAACTTTCAATTCAAAACAGCGGAATTTGACCAAAACGGGGAAAAAAAAAAGAAAAAAAAAAAAAAATGGAATAGTTTGCATTATTGGATATTACAGTCGACTGTTGCTATAGTAACGAAGCAACTTTCATCCTACAAGCTCTTATTACAGTGTTTTAATTTCAATTTTCATTCAACATTACATTCAACATTAACAGCAAGTCAATACTGAGCCTCACTAGCCACATCTTTGATGCTTTATCTGACATTAAATTCATATGACATAAAATTTATTTGTTTACATTATGTGTGGATAAATTACCAACTAGAGCTGCACGATTCTGGATAAATGGAGAATCACTTTTTTTTTTTTTTTTTTAAATAACACGATTCTCCCACCATGATTCTGGAAAAAAATAGACAACTAAACAAAATAACATGCAATTTATTAGAGGTTCTGACCAAATGCAAATTGCTACAATCTGTTTATAAAATGTATTCTATATTCAACTTATTGTTTAAAAAAATCAAGTTGAAGGAATGATTCAGTGACTCACTCATAAAGACTTCACTTGTTTCATTCCTGAATGAAGCAACGTTTTTTAAACGAAACTCTTTTTAAGTCACTTGTCGCCACCTGCAGGCGTTACGATGTAGTTAATGCAATCTTTATTTGAAGAGTGAAGTCACTTTCAAAAATGTTTTCTCTATTTTGATCGCTACTGTAGAAAACAGTGTTTATGTCTGAACTATGAACTTTTATCCCAGTACTTCTGTGATTATTTTAATAAATAATGATACAAAAGACTTGTAAAGATGTTTCATAACTGCCCTCTCTGGGTCAGCGGCAGCGCGAGCGCAGATTTAAAAATGTAAATGTTAGTGTGATTTAAGGAGCTGAATCGTTGTCATTTAGGAACAAGATTGCGTGGGTGATTGAATCTGTTCGGGATATGGTTATTTAAATATCCAAAACATAAACCGAGGGCTTTGAAGCTGTGTTTAGTGGAATGAACACATAAGGAAAGCGGTAATCTACCACAACTAGCAGCGCAGACTGCTTTTCATCACGGACAGATGGATTTCTAGCACTTGGAGAACAAATTAAAATTAATAAAACATATTTTATTTGAGAAGCATGGTCCCATCTTCAAAAAGATCAGGGCTTTTAAGTAAAACATCAGCTCGAGCCCAAAGCCAACCCCCCTCCGGTCAAAAGGGATAAGCTTACAACTAAACTACAACCTACATTTCAGACGCTATATTATGCTCGTTCCCCGTCCATGCAATGAACGCATGTTATTGAATTATGTTTTTTTTTTCTTTTAGAACATTACAACTGCTCAGGTAATTTCAGTGGTAGGCTATGATACATATTTGTGCATTAAACTCCTCGTAACTCGCAAACTTCCCGTGATAGCGCACAAATATTTCTGCCCCAGCTTTTCTGCAATGAAGCCTCCGCGTGAATTCAGCGCGCCTCGCATGCAGCTAATAAAAGAAAAATGCTGCAATTTTCTGGAGCTATTTTATGATTGTTTGGGTAGTTTCAAGCTATAGCTTAAACTTCTCAAAATACAGTCCGCTTCAGATTAGTTTTAATCTATGCACAAAAAAATAAAAATTAAATTAAATTAAAAAATAAATAAATAACGTAATCTTTATCTAATTCTGATTGGGTGGGCAAGACAGTCATTTGGAGCCGGCCCTGCTATAATGCCTGATGAGGTTAGAGAACACCTGACAAGAGATCAGAGACCATTCCTTCATCCAGAATCACTCCAGATCCTTCAGATTCACAGCTCCATGTTGGTGCTTCTTCTCTTCACCTCACTCATTTTCTACAGGGTTCAGGTCAGAGGACTGGAATGACCATAGCAGAAGCTTGATTTTGTGCTCAGTGACCCATTTTTGTGTTGTTTGTGAGGTTTATGTTTGGATTGTTGTCCGGTTGGAATATCCAAACATGGCCCATTATAAGATTTCTAACAGAGTCAGTCACTTGCTGATTTTTTATCTGTTGGTATTAGAATCTATGATGCCATGTGTCTAAACAAGATGTCCAGGACCTCCAGCAGAAATATAGGCCCACAACATCAAAAATACAGCAGTTATTTCATTGTACACATGGGGTACTTTTTATCCCTGTGTTCACAAAACCCATCTTGAGTGTTTGCTGCTAAAAACCTCATTTTTTAGTTTCATCTGACCATAGAAGCCAGTCCCATTTGAAGTCCAGTCATGTCTGATAACTGAGATGCTGGAGTTTGTTTTTGGATGAGCTAGAGAATTTCTTGAAACCCTCCTAAACAACATGTTGTAGGGCAGCTGTTTGACAGCCGTAAGGTTTTCTGACCCCAGACTCTCAACTACTTTCACCATGCAGGTCTTGAGAGGTCTTTAGCCACTCAAACTCTCCTCCTCACCGTGCTTTAGGACGATATAGACACACGTCCTCTTCCAGGCAGTTTCGTAACATTTTATGTTGATTGGAAATTCTTAATTATTGCCCTGATGGTGGAAATGGGAATTTTCATTAAAGCCACTTCACTAATTTGTGAAGCTCAATTATCTTTTGCTGCACATCAGAAATATTTCTTTGGTTTTTCTCATTGTGATGGATGATTAAGGGAATTTGGGCTTTGTTTTCCCTCCTATATATATTTCTGCGAAACAGGAAGCCATGGCTGGATAATTTCATGTTCATAATCACCCTGGAGTGCTCAAAATTGTCAATATGAATGGGAATATACTTCAGAGATATTTTACTCATAAGAATTTCTAGGGGTGCCAATAATTGTGTCCAACGTGTATTTGAGAAAAACATTTATTTCATAATGATATTTCCCTCCATTTTAAATTCTTATTATCCAATGAAAGGTTAGATTTTTGTGAATTTTTTAAATAAAAGATCAAAAGGATTAACAATGCAGATTAATTTTCACAGTCTTCGTTGATCATATTTACCAAGGGTGCTGATATTTTTGGCCATGACTGTATCTGTTTTTTGAACATGTGTAGTACACTAAAAACCACCATAAAAACACAGGTGGTCTAGAGAAAGCTACACAGCAAATTAAAGTTAATCAAGCTGTGGAATATACTAATGGATAGAAGGTGCATTGTGTTATACACACAAATACAAAACACCATTATGGTAACACAAGGTGACACCAAAATAATGCAATAAATATTAATTAAACAACTTAAGTTTTAAAGTAAAATTCTAATTTACAGGATACCACATTAGGTAAGGAAAAAAACACACACAAAAAGGTTATCAACGCTATCAAAACAGTAGCATTTAACACTAGTACACAGATCTGTAGAACAATCAGTTACAGAATGAATGAAATATGCAAAAACTTGCCATGAAAAACTCTATTTCATTCAGTATAGTAGTCAAGTTTTCACAAAATCATAATCATTCACCTAAAACATTCATAAGAGCACTAGACAGTTATCTATATATTTATTAATGAAAACTATAACAGTAATATGTATTGTTGCATGAATAATAAACAATTGATAAAATTATCCACCCCTAACCTATAGTATTAAGAAATTTTGATGCAATAAATATGGTATGATTTAACAGTATTCATCCCTCTAAAACAGAGAAAACATCTTTCACAAACATATACACATCTGTCTCTTTTACAGTGTTAAGTCTATATAATGTGTTGTATTTGCAGGGGTTATTGTAGCACAGTTCTTAACCCCAACCCCAGACCTCACTGGTATTCAAAGCCTGGTTATGGACATGCTGATTGTGTTGGTGCATAGAAGCAACTCTGTATAACCTTATCATTTCGCTAAAGTTAGAAGTTCTACATTACTATTATGTAATAGTACTGCTTAAATTAAAAAGCAAGCCTATTGAAATTGAATCCACAATTTAAAAAAAATAGTTGAGATTGCAGAATTTATATTATTGTTTGATGAAAACACAGACCAACTTTGTCAAGTTGATACAACAATTTTCCCATTAGTTGAGTTTTGATATTTTAGCCTATATAAATTGGTGTAGTTCAAGCTTAGATTCAAAAGAATCACCATGAGGAACTTTATTTTGTCTGATAAGAATAATAAAACACATTCAGACACACACACAAGCGATTGTTTTTATAGATTCATGAAACAACATGTCTGTAGATGCGATCACGCCTAATTCTATTCTACTCAAATAAACCCTTATCTTGCTGCTAAGGTTCTTAATCAATCTGAAATGACTGATTGTGTGTTTGCGTGATGGGGGATTTCCAGTGACACAGCTGCCAGTCAGAATCGGGCACAGGAGACCCATCAGACAAACCCGTGCAGTTGCTAGGAGACCAGATTCCTCCACACGGCACAATATCGACAGTGTGAGAGAGCAGACTATACCCTCATCAAATGCGGATGTGTTGGGAGCACATATTCACAATATATTCCGACTGTTGGTAAAATAAATTTACGCAATACCATGAAAATCATAATGATTTATTGGTTGTCTAAAGACAGTTTTGTTAGACTATTTGTACAGTCTTTCCTTATCGTGGAAATATGAGTCTTGAGACAAAGATGTTTATTTATTTCTTAGGCCTTTAATGCGATCAGTCAGTATAGACAGGGGGGATGAGTCAGGATTGGTTTGAGTAAAAGTATGCACTGGACTGAATCAGAACGCAGATTTCAGAGCCACTTAAATCCCTGAGCTGTCAACTAAAATATTTGCACGTGATCGCTAGTTAAATTATACTATTGTCCAACAAAAGAGAACATTATAACCGGTTTTTACTCCACAACATCATATAACTTCCTTTTGTGATCTGATGTGGCCTCTTATCACAGAATGAGGCAGAAAATTTACTCTATACTGTAAAAAGTCTATGTCGATTACCGATGGATTATAAATATACTTAATTATTATGAAAAGACCAGAGAGGCTTGAAGAACACAGATAAATAGATTTATTGTTTTCATGTTTCATCATTCAAAGTGTTTCAATCTTCCTTTTATTTAGCTACAGCAATAGTGATGCCTTTGTCCATTTTAGGGATTTCCTGGAGCGTGATTTGTTCTATTATTTCTGTGATGCATATGTGGAGTTTTTGCGTGAGGGCGCCCTCTGGCGTCCAATATGAGTGAATCAGACATTACATATATTTATCGCACTCAAAAATGGCAAATCCATCCTATTTTGGGTTTTTAATTTGTTTTAATGTCACCCACCATCGTTTTGTGGCCTTTTTTTTAAGTATTGGTTTAGGCACCGGTACCATTTTAAAAGTATCGATTTGGCACCGTTATCGTAAAAAATCCCGACCGAAAGTCAGGACTCAAACTTAGCTCATCTGAAGCACAACTGAACTACATGTTGAAGCCCTGCCCATGAGGCCATAGAATGATAGTAAGTTTAATGGTCTACTTTAAATGAATCGAATCGAAATTTGGAAGCAAATACATACACTTCAGGTAAGGAAGCTCTGTAGTACCTCGTAGAAAAAAAAAGTACTTAATCGAGTCGACAACAGCAGGATCTACTGACGTCTCACATGCAGAGTCAGTCACTGAGCCTCTAGACTGAAAAAGCTGACTGCAGCCAGACATGCTTTCTTACTTTAGTCGCTCAGACTGAATTTCCCCCACAGAAGCGGCTCAACCTATTAAATCATTGTACAGGTCAATATGGAGAGTCAGCCAGACATTAAACTCAACCAGAGACAGTACAAGTGGAGGAGACGGACCATTATTGACCAAACTTATGGCATATAAAATATTAGTTCAAGCTAAAGGTGATAAGAAACATATACTGTTCAAAAGTTTCAACGATAAGATCATTTTTTTACTTTTATACAGCAACAATGCATTACTGTTTTCAACATTGATAATAAGAAATGAGCAGCAAATATTACAATGATTTTTGAAGGATCACATGACACTGTAAACTTTGTCATTACAGGAATAAGTTCTATTTTAAAATATATTAAAATAGAAATTTCAATCATTTTAAACTGTAATACATTTTCACAATATTACTGCTTTTACTGCAATCATACAGCCTAGGTGAGCATAAGAGACTTCTTTCAAAAGTATTGAAAAAGAGCCCAAACTTTTGAGTGGTCGTGTACATGACCCTTCACCACAAACACATCTGAGCACTGTGCAGTCACATCAGTCAAAGCAGAAATTCTCAGGAAACAAGACCCTTCGATGAGCATGTGCATACGTGCACATTTGGTCGGTGCATCCGAGTTGCATGCTCACACACCCTGTGGGTTTTGTTTTGATGCCTCTGCAGTTGTGCTTTCACAAATGTGTAGGTATGTAACACCATCTTGGTATCACTGACACTTAACAAAACTAGAATCTTTTTCTTCTCAAATTTGTGAGTGCTACTGTAAGAGATTTAATGTGATACCATTATCCCAAATGCACAGATATAATAATAAAAAATGACTTGTTCAATATGTGATGTATAATGCATTGCTGCAGTTTATATACAAATATTTTCTCCTCCAGTATGTTATTTATTTTATTTGTTTTGGGTTTTTTTTAGAAAAGTGATGAGTGCTGAAATCTCTGACTGTTCCACTGCTAGCTTGACTGTGCCACATGAAGCTTGTTCCTACCCACAGTCCTTCATGTCTACCCACAGGCCAATGAATGGCTGAATGGCAGCTTAGCTGATTGATTCAAAATTAGGAACAGAAATAGTTACTATTGTAGTAACCCCACCCACACCTCCGGCCCTAATGTACACCACCAACCACTGATCTGAGAAAAGCAGCCTGGAGGTCAACTAAAATTTAGCGCGACTGGCGCTGTGGTTTGACACATTTTAAAAAATGTTTTGATTTGTTTTTATTTTGACTTGTGGCCTCTTTGAAAAATGTTGGGCAAAAAGATGCATTCAAGCCGTGTTAAAATTCTCACATTTATGACAATATGCGCTGGTCATATTTATTACCAAAATTAAAAGAAATGCAAAATTTTTTATTTTGCATAAAGACAGTTAATATTTTAGCACAATCTTTTGCGTTCTGATTATTTTTTAATATGTTTAAGCATATTTGGCCTAAATCCTTCCTAACTTTCAGAAGCCAACTGTAATGTAAAGAAAATCCTGTGTGTAATGCATTAAAAATACCTTTAAAAAAGTCACTACTGTAACTATTTTACAGCTGTATTTGTCAAAAACACTGATTTATAATTATGCAAGTGAAGTCTTTACGAGTGAGTCATTGAATTAATCAAGAGATTCTTTCAAAAATGCTGATTCATCCAGTAATGAACCAAGTGAAGTCTTGAGTGAGTCACTGAATCATTCATGTGAACCATTTTTTAAAAATGTATTCAAATGAGATTTTTTCAAATAGACTGCAGCAATTAACATTTTGTCATAAACCTTTTGTTGTCTCTTCAGAATCATATAAAAAACTACTCCAACATTACTTTATTCTTCAGTGTCACATGATCCTCCAAAAATCATTCTAATATGCTGATTTGCTGCTTAAGAAACATTGTTATTACTATCAATGTTGAAAACAGTTGTGCTGCTTAATTTTTTTGTGGAAACTGTTAGATATATATATATAATGGGTGTGTAAAAAATACTTTTATTCAGCAAAGACTGAATAAAATAAATATAATTTCACATAAATTATATTAAAAACTTTCTATTCATCAGATAATCCTGAAAAAATGTATCATACATTCCACAAATTAGTGTTTTCAACATTGATAATAAGAAAAATTATTAATAATTAAATATTAGAATCAAATAAATGCAGCCTTGGTGAGACTTCTTAAAAAACATTAAAACATCTTAAATATTCCAAACTTTTATACTTTTACATTTACAATTACATTTATTACATATTATTATTATTATTATTACATATTATTATTTTATATTTCCCTAAATGCTTCTTTCTCAAAACACTTTTAAACACTTCATAAATATGACTTAGCTGCTATCTCATCCCTACATCTTTATATCAAGCTTGCTGGTGAAGGGATTTGTGTGTGTGTGTGTGTGTGTGTGTGTGTGTGTGCTGATTTAGAAACGGAGGGATGCTCGACTGTGTCCTAAGGTGAACAAGTGTCAACGGCCAGATAAAGGATCTTTGTAAGGCTGCATTCTCTGTGAACTCTGTGGTGTGTGAAGACAAGAACCAAGCAAAGTGGCTTGGCACAATGTGTGTCACAGCTCTGACTGGGAACAATAGAACAGGAACAGCTGGGCCTATCCAATCCTCATCTGTCCATTAAAAGCTATTAATGCTGCCCCATAAAGCCTCTTTAGAGATGCCACTGTGCAGAATGTGACAGACTGCACTCGATTTAAAGGCTTTGCTCTTAATTATGCAAACACACTATGAAACTGCAACTCCACTGAGGCTGTGTGGGTTAAAGGGGACGTCTGTGATATTTTGAGGTGAGCGCTCATGTAGGGCATGTAGGTGGGTATGGTGGAAGGTATGAGTCGACGGGGTGAGTTTTTATTGGGGGTGTTGCATGCACATGCTGGTGTCAAACCCACGGCCAGCTGAAAGAAAAATGTTACCCGCTCACCTGACATTAACTGCCATGAAACACTTTAGCTAACAGACAAACATAAATCATTTGTGTTTGGCCTTAAGAATGTGATATTTGTATAATTTGTTATTTCTTTTTACTGAACTGAAATGTTTACTATTAAGTTTTTTGTTTCATCATTTGCACAGCTAAAACATCACTCACTTTGCCATTTTACTTCAAAAACAAGGTTCATCCTAGCAGTTCAGTGTCAAAATGTCAAATCCACCTACCATGAAAGGACTACTATTATTATAAAGTTTGATAACACTTTAGTATAGGGACCAATTCTCACTACTACCTAGTTGCTTATAAGCATGCCTATTATTAATATATTGGCTGTTTATTAGTACTTCTAAAGCACATATTCTACATCCCTAATCCTAAACAATACCTAAACTTAACAACTACCTTACTAACTATTAATAAGCAGCAAATTAGGAGTTTACTTGTTAATGGTGAGAATTGGACCTTAAAATAAAGTGTAACTTTTTTTTTTTTTAACAAAAGCCAAGATTCAGTGATGCTAGTTTACAGATTACATGCAAATGAAACCTTCGCATTTATGAATATACATTTGCTTAATGTGAACCTTATATCTACTGTACACATTGGCTTATGAAGTGAACAAACCTTAAAAATGACACTTTTGTCTTTGTTTTAAAAAGTACTTCAACTTTGTAAATGTTTGATAGATTTTAAGTTTTTAATTATAAGATGACAGCATTTGCTTTGGTTGTAAAAACCTTATAGAAAAGAGGTTTTTTTAGAAACTGCATTGAACCAATTTTTTTTTTTTTTTTTTTTTTTTGGAGCATCCCATCTTAAATGTTACATTTTTAAGATGGTTTGTCAAATTTAAGAGTACAAGTTTTAAAAGTAATCTCACAACCAGTGCATTCCGTTCCATTTAATGTCTTATATAAACACCCTCTAAATAAATGCATCTCAGGCATATTAGCTTGCTAAATTATACTGTCCAACACTTCCTCATGAATGATCAGCAGACTAGTCACTCAGGCAACCCACTGACTAGTTAATGCATTTCTGGAGATTGCTAGACCAAATGTACCTAAATCATTTTGCCACCAAAAAACATATTGGTGAAATTTTGATTTCCAAGCCAAACTGTGCATGTCAATTTCACATTACTTCCGTTGATCCCTAAAACATGATATTCTGAAAAGATAAAAGGCGCCAACACACCTAAACCACTGAATCATTTCTTTGACGAGTCTGTTTTTATCTGAATATCTTTAACAGTTTTGTGTAAGTTGTGAGTTTGCAGTATAACCTGAAAGAATGGACACAGTAAATTATTCAAATAAAAGAATAAATGGTCTCACTTTATATTAAGTGGCCTTAACAACTATGTACTTACATTAAAAATTAATCATTTAATACAATGCACTTAGTGTACATACATGTTTTTACTTTGTTATTATATTTTTAAAATACCTGCATGTAATTACATCTGTAATTAATTTCTGTAATTACATTTATAATTACACTGTTGACCCATCCCTTACACCTTAACCCACCTTAAACCTACCCATACCACTTAACCTGTCCCTAACCTTACCCAGACCCCACCTCAATAGCAGCAGAAGTGTTTTGCAATACAATACGAACACAATAAGTAAATTGTACTTATTTTTTGATATAAATACATAGTCGTTAAGGCCGCTTAATATAAAGTGGGACCGAATAAACAAACAAACAAACAAACAAACAATAACCCGACATCTTTCTATTGTAATGTCCTCAGAAAACATACAGTGCAACCAATTCACAAACTAATTGACACATTTACACAATAATTAAATTAGTAAATCTAACAAATCTATTTTTTTCTTTCACAGCAGATGGTAATGCAAATATTATATTTTCCATGGATTACCATCAAGCCCATTGTAATCTATGATGACATTCACTTCTGAGGACCCTGGAAATGTGAAAAGGGTCTGACTGAACTAGTTCTTTTTAATCTTAATTTTTTTAGATGTACAAATCAAGTCAGCTCCTTCAAAAGTAATAGAATCATTAATATAACCTATAAGTATTTTTTTTCTTTTAGGCAGAGCTTCATCTTCACTGACACTTGTAGTACAGAAATTACACTGAAGCAGCACAGAACCAGATCTGTTGAAATCCTTACGCTTTCTATCCGCACACGATGTTGCTTCACCCTTCATCTTGCTCCAGTGTATAATGCTCAAGCATCAAAGTGGAAAGTGCTTATTGGAGCCACAGAGATCTGGTTTAATGCGAGCAGGCCCTGGCTTCTCTTTATTATGCAGCAGGAGTGTCAGGCCTACTGAGATGCTCACTCCATTCATCTTTGATGTGCAGTCACCCACTGACACTACCAAGCAGGCCCTGGGCTTGAAACACTGACCAGTGTGTTTCTCTTCAGAGACAAGAAAAAGAAAAACCAAGGAGAGAAAGAGAGAGACCTAAGGGGCAAAGGACAGTAG
Organism: Tor tambroides; assembly: GCA_021397915.2. NCBI lineage: Eukaryota > Metazoa > Chordata > Actinopteri > Cypriniformes > Cyprinidae > Tor > Tor tambroides. The sequence continues at coordinate 26,670 of JAFVLL020001643.1, forward strand.
TAAGCAGCTCTGCCATTATACCATATGGAACCCGTGACTCACTGAAACGTCAAACACACACACACACACACACACACACACACATTCCACAGAGTCTAATCACTTCAGTATGTCTTCGCTAGCCCAAATTACCTCACGAAAACACACATAATCTCTCAGAGTCAAAAGCAGACACACAGTCCATTTAAACACACTCCAGTTTTCAGCAGTTCATATGACTTCATGCACACACACTCTTGAGTATTATGTTTTCTTTTCACAGAGAAGACACACCCTACACTGAACTCTATCCAACATTATATCACACACGTTTTCTTCGCTATCTACATGAAGACATAAAATAGACCTTTACTGACCCAAACGTTTATTTTCTTTGCTATTTTGGGGGAAAATATGTGGAATTATATGGAACAGATTTAAACATGGTAAATGTCATTGGTACCCTAGTGAAAAACAAATATACTTTCATGCTAAGTATACTACAAATACATTTAGATATTTATGTGCTTAATAAAAATCCCCTGCAATTGTACTTTTAGTATACTAAACTGGTATACTTGAAGTCTGCTAAATTGGAACAACTCATTTTGTGCTTAATGCACTTTAATTGTGCAGAAGTAGTGCTCGAGTCCAGCTAAAGATATACAAAAGTATATTTGATTGTGCTAAAGTGGAACTATATTGCAAGTATACTTCATGTACACTTGAAATATCCTGCATTTAAAGACCGATATTATTCAAAAATCAAACAATCCTCATCAATAGTGACATTAAAACGCTTTTTTGGCTTAATATTAAGAAATGTGCATTGTGCACAAGTAGTACTCCAAATAAAGTTTAATTATAATTTTTAAATCAGTAAGCCCTCAAGTGATATGTAAGTAAATATGTTAATAGATTTGAATTATAATTAGTATGAAATAAATGCATTTTAAATATATTACTTTTTTACTAGGGTAGCCAAAGGCAAAATAACATTAGCCAAAATATTTAATAAATAAACAAGCAAGGAGTAGGGGCTACAAAAATAAAAATAAAAACTTGTATCTGACAATCAATATGCAGAATTGAAAAATGTAATAAAATAATAATTAAGAATTATTATATAATAATAATTATCAGACTGCAATAAAAACGTAATATATATACAGTATAAAGAATATTTTAATAACAACAAACACAAGTGCTAATTATTTTAATATTACTGTCTGAGATTGTCTGAAATCGTTCTCAATATTAAAGAATAGAGGCGTCCACACCACAGCTATAATGTTAAAGGCACAGAGAAACGATATCGTTGGAATCACTTTCAGAATGATTTTTTCAGCTGATGAACGATGCGCTCAAATGACCCCCAATCAGAGTCCATCCTGCTATAACAAGCTCCAGAAATTAAAGCAGCAGCGCTGAGAATAAACAGACAATATCATTCGCTGGTGTGGACGCTAATATCGTTATCATTCTTGGTGTGTATGGGGCTTTAGGAAAAAAAAAGGAAAGTTCACCCCAACCCTAAACATAACCATAAGTGGCGTGCAAGCACATTGTATATAAAAATATGGAAATATATGAATTAGCAATTGATTCTGTCATTTATGCAAACACCACAGTCGAATGCACAGCGGTATACTGTTGTTGCATCCTATTCTTTGGACACCCACACAAAAAAAAAAAGCAGAAAACTGTGAATATTGGTCAAATATTTTGCCATACGGCTTAGTTTCTATCTGCAGTTATTCAAGTTGCATCTTTAAATTCTGCAGAAAACTGCAGTGAGTTTGTGGGTGTAGATTTCCTGTGAGCCATCATACCTTCCCTGACCACGCTACTGATGCAGTGTTTTACTCTCTCTCACCTCTATTTAAAGCACAGCACGATCCTTATTTCCTCCACATTGCTTTGTGTTCAGAAGAGAATCCTGAGAGAAACAGAGAGAGAGAGACACAGATTAATATTATAATGTGATAAACATCTTGACCTGGATTATAGACCTTTGTGCAGAACAACAGCCAGAAAATGATAAAAGAAAAATGTCAATCACTCTAGGACAGTTTAATCACAATCAACCTTTCTATATCCCCACACTCAATAGTATTAGCTGCTATTTTTAGAGACAGATTACATCACACAGTGATGGTAGTCACCTAGATACCCAGTCTAACCCCTCGCAAACAAATGAAGCCCTAGTCAACCTTATCCAGACCTCTGACTAGCTGTAGGGCTGCATGATATATTCTTTTTTTTTTTTTTTTTTTTTTTTTAATTTCTTCACTTATTGTATGTAAAAGATGGCTGAACACTAAGAATTCACAGGTGTCATGTTTTCTTTCGCCAGAAAAAGTCATGCATACTGAATAAGCCATTTTCTGATTTTAAATCCACTTGATAATAATTTAAATACTTTAATAATAAGTGTATGTCAATGAATTATCCAAATAGTTTTTCACATATTGCCTTTATATTTCTTCCATAATCCTGTCCTCCAAACCAAAACTATCCCGACAGCTTATTCATGTGACATCATGACATTTAGCCTTTTTTGTGTGACATTTTGGGGGAGGTTCAATGTGACAGACACTGATAGCTTTTCTCATACACTAGATTGACAGATATCAACATTATTTGCCTAATAATTTACATATAACGTGGTGCTAATACTGCCTCTGCCTTTTCTGCAATCTGTTTGAGATGATACACTTCTCCCAAGACAGAAGAGAAGTGTGACACTACAGAGTGTAACTCTACATAAAACACACACGCAAAAGCAAAGCACAGATGATAGGGAAAAAAAATGAACCTCCAAGGAGAGCTATATTTAGGACAAACCCATTTTCTTAATTAGGTTTGAACTATAGGCAGAAAAACCAACTTGGCATTCAACATGGATTAAGAATTTAAATGATTTAAGAGTTAATGGATCTTTGTTAAATGAACTGTTTGAAAGATAGTTATTACAGAAAGCAACAACATCTGATCTGTTCTGTAATGCTGAGTTGGCGAGATTTAATAAAAAAAGGGTTGAAACAACCACAAATTAAGATTTGTTCAATGTTACAATTATGTCATTTTGTTCCAAGCAACTGCTATTTTTTCTGTGGAACACAAAGAAAAGATTCTTAAAGGAACACTCCACTTTTTTTGGAAATAGGCTCATTTTCCAAGTCCCCAAGAGTTAAAAAGTTGAGTTTTACTGTTTTTTAATCCATTCAGCCGATCTCCGGGTCTGGCGGTAGCACTTTTAGCTTAGCTTAGCATAGATCATTTAATCGGATTAGACCATTAGCATCAGGATCAAAAATGACCAAAGAGTTACAATATTTATCCTATTTAAAGCTTGACTCTTCTCCATCGTGTACTAAGACTGATGGAAAATGAAAAGTTGCGATTTTCTAGGCCGATATGGCTAGGAACTATACTCTCGTTCCGGCGTAATAATCAAGGAACTTTGCTGCCGTACCATGGGTGCAGCAGGCACAATGATATTACGCAGCGCCTGAAAGTAGACCCCAGGCTATATCACAGGTTACTGAGCTGGGGACTACTTTCAGGCGCTGCGTAATATCATTGTGCCTGCTGCACCCATGGTACGGCAGCAAAGTTCCTTGATTATTACGCCGGAACGAGAGTATAGTTCCTAGCCATATCGGCCTAGAAAATCGCAACTTTTTATTTTCCATCAGTCTTAGTACACGATGGAGAAGAGTCAAGCTTTAAATAGGAAAAATATTGTAACTCTTTGGTCATTTTTGATGACCAAATGCTAATGGTCTAATCCGATTCACTGATCTATGCTAAGCTAAGCTAAAAGTGCTACTGCCAGACCCGGAGATCGGCTGAATGGATTAAAAAACAGTAAAACTCAACTGTTTAACTCTAGGGGAGGTGTAAAATGAGCCTATTTCCAAAAAAAGCAGAGTGTTCCTTTAATGAAGAATTCCTACAGTATGTACAACATTACTATCCATATTTTTATCCCCCCCCCCCAAAAAGAAACATCAAAAATGCATTCTGAATGTTTTTTTATTATGTCTTCTCATTGTAGTTACTATGAATCGATATTGTATTATGTTATACTATATATATTATAGCCTACATTTGTATTTCACCTAAAGTGAGGTATTTACTGTAGCTATAAGAACAAGTCCGGCCCAACTGAATTTAGAGCAGGCAATGACATTAGAATGTGACATCATGTCCCTTGTGTCACATATCACATAAAAAAATGTTGGTGCACTGCCTTAATATCCTTTTATTCACAAAAAGATACCAAAACAACCTAAGGGTTCAGAGATCTTCAGCCAGACATTGTATGTGTGGAGCAGGCAGAGGGAAATCTTTAATTGAGGGTTCTGTTGTATTTTTAGAACAGATTGGATGTAAACTAGAGGAAGCGCTCACTCTGTACAGCTCACAGAAGGGAAAACCTTTCATTTTCTGTCACACGAGGGCTGTTTGAGAGTGTGTGTGCTGGATGGTATAAATTTTGTAGTCATTTTTAATTCCTTTTTTGAGTTTCTGGTTTTTGACTGTGCCACTAAATGTTTGTCTTTACCAGTTATGGGGGGAAAGTGCTAACTAAACTAATATGAAAACTACAAAACATAAAATAAAATAGTAAAACCATAAACTGAAGTAATACATGAATCCAACCCTGCTTCTTAAAAACAACAACAAAACATTTTATTTATTTTTTCTGCATCCTTTTTAGATTTATCTGGCAGAACAGAATGAAATTGCTTTAATCTCAACATATAACAGTGCTAAATAAATAATGTAATTTAACACATCAAATTTTACAGCCCTAAAAATACCCAAATTAAAATCTAAATGAAAGAGCACTGACAAAAAATACAAATAATTGAACTAATTTAAAAATTCAAACTCAAAATCACACTGGTATACACCGGTATGTGTCAGGCTGTATGCTGTTTATTTTCTCCACATGTTCAGTCTTCCTCGCTCTTGGTCTAGTGAACTCCCAGCATGCACTACTTTCTTTTTCTACCCTCGATTTGTCCATCTCTATCATCATGTGGGGTTCTCGTGAAGATGCAGTCCTGAGGCTGTTGTGCATTCAGCTGGATGCAAGCATTCACTCTCACTCACACACACATATACAGACGCTTTATATGTCAGAGAGAGGGCAGCTGAGACCATAGGCAACAGGAGATAAAAAAAAAGCATCTCGTTATTTACTGACTGATAGTGGCATGGTGGGATATTCACTGCTGAAGACACAAAGCTGCACTGTTGCCTGCGAACAACACATACACACACCCATACAAACGATCGAAAACACAGCAAGACAATTCACAACATGAATTATGCACAAACAACCTCCAGAGAGCAGAGGCACACAGATGTCTTTTGTTTGGGTCTGTATAATGTAAACACTTGACGTAGCTGAGTTTAACAGGAATAGAGCATATCATTAAATCCAGTAACACACCAACATTCTTGGTTGAAATGAAAATGCTCATTTTAAATCTGCTTTTCTTTGGAATAATCTATTCTATTAGTTAGTGTAGTTAACTTATGCTTGTGCAGTGTTGATCAGTGTTGTGCAGATGCCTTGCTTCTTTGACAAACTATTATGATAAACAGAATTCAAGGACCTCTTTTATGTAAATTTATTACATGTGATGTTGTGTTAGCCACATATAATGCAAATCTGTTTGAAAAAGGGAAATTATCTTTATTAACTTTTTTTGTATATTGTTTTTTCCTGTTTACTTATTCTATTTTTACTCTTTTTATTATCTGTGTCTTGTCACTGTCATTCTGTGCTGTAGAAGTCTCTGTCACCATAACAAATTCCTCGTATATGTAAACATACCTGGCAATAAAGCTCTTTCTGATTCTGATTCTAAAAACACTCAGGCCTGAAACATACTCTATGCAAATGTGGACACTGCTAGCTACACAAGCTCAGTTTGATGCACTGTTGTATTCTGAAATGTGTCAGTGCATCTCATAATGCAACATAGATAGGCATTGCATTCTTGTTAATAAAGTCCTTTTTGAAAACTCCGTAGCTGCTCTGCATTTGGGATCTGTCCGCAAAAACCTGTCAGGATCTCCCAGCCTGACAAGTGCACAAAACCCTTCGAAAACAAAGCAGATCAACCTGACAGTGGACAAACCATTTAGAGGGACCAGCTAGCAACCTCAGACTGTAAAGTAAAGTATGGAAGCCCGTTTCTGCCACTGAATAAATAACAAAGGTAACTTTTCATCTCACAATTCTGACTTTTTTTCACGATTCCAACTATTTTTCTCTAAATTATGTGAGAGAAACTCACAACTCTGAGAAAAAAAAGAGTTACAAGATTTAAACTCACACAGAATTGCGAGATATAAACTCGCAACTGCAAGAAAAAAATTTGGTTTATATCCCACAATTCTGACTTTATAACTAGCATATAATTATGCCCAAATATTTAATATTATCTCCAACATTTAATGAAAATAAGGGTTGTGATGGAGAATTCCATGAATTTACTGTAACTGGGAGTATTGTTGAATTTTGTCCAATTTATAGTATAATCAGAAATCTGTGAATATGATGATTGTAAAAAAGCCCATGTTCAGTTCGTGTTCCTTTCATTATAAGGGCTGTACAGCTATTATGTGTTGGTCTTTAAATTGAATTGAGGAGGCGTGGTTTATTTTGGCGATCGCGCGAGAGTGAATCAGTTCAGTTCGAAAACGGCCGAGTAAAAGCAGAGGTCCTGCAATCTCACCTGCAACGCAGCAAAATAAAGTGAATTAGTATCTCTTTCTGCAGCACCTTCACTTTGTGAACTACAGGGGAGAATATCATAATACTGATTGGTATTAGATGGTG
>JAFVLL020001644.1:0-36942 GCA_021397915.2 Tor tambroides
TCTATCTATCTATCTATCTGTCTATCTATATATCTATATATCGTTCTATCTATCGTTCTGTCGTTCTATCCTTCTATCTATCTATCTACTCCCAAATGATTCGCTGAACAATTCATTTTTCCGAACCCCTCCTTTGCGTGACGCTATCTGCAGTGATTGGTCGATTGGCCTCATTTTCATGTCATCTCTCCTGTAATGCCTGATAAAGCAGTGTTTGTGAGCAGTGCTGCTTTGTGTACAGAGTTACCGGGGAAACCGCTATTTTTACCGCTGCAAAAGCAGCACCTAGTGGCAAAGAATGAATTTGCATTTTCATTCAGACCAATGCGAAAAGACCAACAAGAGCGCGGGCAATATGCTAATGTTTCATGTTGACGTCAACATGAAACGGCTTGGGATTGGTTTTAAAAACGACTGGTTTCAATGATTCAGAGTTGACTCTTTCTTTTGACAGACAATAACTTTATACACGGTGCACTTTCAGATTTAAAACTTTACAGGATCTTTTCATTCACTTAGAGCTGTGTTACACACTACATGAAAGGTCATTTTCAAAAATCCATAATAGGGGCGCTTTAAATTCTACTTATATTAAATTTTTATTTCAATTCTGTGTCCTGTTTTATACCTCCATTCAAATTTGAGAATTGATTTGGCATTTAACATGTATTCTCAATGGGATACACTGGGATAAAATAAAATTGACTTGCTTTTACCTTTACAAATCAGTCTAAATGTACGCAGATCCCTAGTTAGGGTGCATTAATCAGCAGAAGAGCTGTGACTGTTGTGAAGACGAGCATTCTCACCTCTCATGGGGTTTTGGTTGCTTTGGTGTCCTGCCCTGTTTTCATTGGTAATCTTCACTGATTAAAGGTCTGTGAAAGCGGGACTCTGCGTGTGTGTGTGTGGGGGCTTGTCTTAGATGGTATCTGATGCTTAAGAAAGGATTTTTCTCCAGTGCTTGTTCCTGTCATCCTCTTCTCCTCATCAAAGTGGATTTAGTGACTCAGTGTTTTGGGGTTTGGTCCTTCCTGAGCGGTGTCACGCTTGAGATCAGCTCGCTAATGCTGGGCGTTTAGTTAGCTTTGGCGCAAAACACAAGTGTGTCAGTGTGTGTTTTTGTGTGTGTGTGTGAGAGAGAGAGTTTACTGTGGGCTTTAAGTGGTGTGGTATTTAGTGGTGTTTGTTAAAACATCATTGTTGCTCCTACTAAGTGCTAAAGAGATAGTTGAGCCAAAAATGATAATTCTGTCATCATTTACTCATTTACATTTATGCATTTTGCATTTGCTAACCCTCTAATGTCATTCCAAAATTGACTTTCTTTCTTCTCTGAAACACAAAAGAAGATATACATATATATTAATTTTCATTTTATGGTGAACCTTTTAAGGATTTGAAGAAACTCCAAACAACGTTGGCAAGTAATTGTCTTGCAATCTCTTACAATCTCTTGTTATTGTAGTATTTATATACTATTTAAGTATTTATTATAATTTTGAATTAGATTGTATTTTTATATGTTTTAGTAATTAATGTATTTGTCATTTTTCTTATTTTTATTCTATTTATCTTTATTTTTCTTATTATTTTTTTTTTAGTGATTTTAGTACTTCAGCTAATTTTATTTCAGTTATTTGCCAAGGCAACATTTATAATTTTCATTTCAAGTTTTATCTATTAAATTTTATTATTATTAATTTTATCAAGATTAATTTGAATCAAACTGATTTGTAATAGTTTTGGGTTCAGTTTTAGTGAACAATAACAACACTGTCAACAGTTTTCATTCTAATTTTTGTTGAATTGTTTTTTTAATTTTGTCATGGTTACTAGTTTTTTGTTTTGCATTTCTATTTAGCTTTATTTTTATTTTAGTTACAGTAATTTTATCACTTCCGTAGTTATTTCAGTTAGTCGCAAAGAACTATTTCTAATTTCTGTTTGTTTTTCATCTTTATTTCAATTAATGAAAACTCATTTTAATAGTTTTGTTTTAGTTTTATCTAACAATAACAACAGTGTCAGCAACCATCCAAATTTGCCATACTTAGCAATGCCCTAGCAACCACTCAAAGCACCTTAGCAACCATTTAGGACACCATAGCATTGTGCTGGTGGTGAGTTTTGCAAATTGCTTCAGAAAATGTAAAAATCTAGTTTTCTACTTTTTAAGGGTGAGAGACAGAAAGAGAGAGACAGAGTTCTGGAATGAGTCTCGTTCTTTTGGATGTATGGCCTCATAACTCTGAAATGAGAAAGATGGAAAGGAAAAGGAGGAATCTACTTACAGCTAATCTACTCCCTCACACGAAACCAAAGACACACACACACACACACAGAGAGAGAGAGAGAGCTGTGGAAAGTGTGTGAGGGGAGTGTGGTAAGTTAATAGCAGCAGAGGGAGTGACACAGTTTAAGAGTTTAAGAGCTTCTGTGTCTTTCTCCGGAAAACTCAGATGGGAAGAGCATCACCTCTCCTCAACACAAAAGTTAAACACTCCAGTGTGTGTGTGTGTGTGTGTGTGTGTGTGTGTGTATGTGTGAGAGAGAGAGAGAGAGAGAGAGAGAGTGTGTGAAGGTAAAAGGATCCGTCAGCTGGAATATATAGACTCTCACATACCAAACACAGCTGCACACAGCACAGTTCACTTCTGTCTGTTTTCTGCCTCTCACAATATTTGGTTTGTGTCCCTTTTTAATCGATTGAGAGAAAAACAGGAGATACCTGAACAAAACTTGATGATCATATTCTCCTGAATGATGTGAGATGTTACAAAGAGCATCAAATGATCGTTGACACTCATTTACCTACCTTGGATTAGACACTTCTGTGCACAATCTGAAACATTTCTTTGTCTGAAATAATTTTGTCAGAGCTTTAAAATGCAAAAACTAATTTCATTATGTATTTTCATGTCAGATTAACATTTTCTCTTGCCATGAGCCATAATTACATTAATTTACTTCCTCAAGAAAAAATTGTAATTAATATAATATAATATAATATAAATCTATAAATGTATTAAATACATCAAATAAACATTTATTTGATAATCATTTATATTTAATTTACAATAAAATATATTTAATTTATGAAAAAATAGAAATGAAAATAGGAAGGTTATTATATAATATAATATTATATTATATTATACATTAATATTACACTGCTGTCCAAAGTTTGAGGTCAGTAAGATTTTTTTTAATGAAATGAATAATTTATTCAACAAGAATACATTAGATTGATCAAAAAGTGACAATAAAGATATTTAAATTGTTACAAAAATACATTTTAAATAAATGCAGCTCTTTTGAACTTTCTATTCATCAAAGAATCTTGAAAAATTGTCTTGTTTTAAAAAAAAAAAACATTTTAAAATATATTAAAATATAAAACTGTTATTTTAACTTATAATAATATTTCACAATATTACTGTTTTGGTGAGCATAAAAGACTTTCAAAAACATTAAAAAATCTTACCAACTCCAAACTTTTGAAAGGTATTGTTGCATATGTATAGCTGTATTTATTGTTTGTCATGTATTACCTCATAAATATTGTATTTTCAGTGCTGAGTGTATGTTTAATGTCTGCACCTTTTCCAGGGGAACTGCTTTCTTCATCGCCCTGCAATATGTGAGAAATGAAAAACCATTCCATGACTAGTAGTAGGAGTACAGAAAGTTTTTTAATACATTTATATTTATTCATTTAGCAGATGCTTTTCAAGGTGACCAAGAAACGATGCAAAATTCAATGAAAACGTATGGCGATAAATCATATGGAGTCAACAATATTAACACTACCGCAATATCACAAAAAAGTGCAAAACAGTACAGAAAACCTTCATTTTGAACAGCAGAAAGTGGCTTTCAGATGAAAGCGTTTGTGTTCCAGCCATTAATAGACAGATAAACCCCAGCTTTATTTGCAAAAATTAAATTAAACTCTTTGAAATCAGCAGTAAAAGGAATATTAGCTGCAGTGACTGACTGTATATGAGTACGGGATCATGTACAGCCGGTCGTTCATTATCACAAAAATAATGGGTTTATTTTGCAGTGTAATATTACAGCGCATAAGACGGCTGCTTACCAAATAAAAAAGTAAATAGACATGAAATATTGATTTGGGCTGAAGTCATTACGTGAGAAGAAAGCGAGAGTGGAGTGATATGAGAGACGTGATTGTGTGTTTCTGCAGTGAACGGCGGCTGGTCCACGTGGACGGAGTGGTCGGCCTGTAACAGTCGATGTGGGCGGGGTCTTCAGAAACGAACCCGCAGCTGCACCAATCCCGCGCCTCTGAACGGGGGCTCGCCGTGTGACGGACAGGCCATCCAAAAAATCGCCTGCACCTCCGTTTGCACAGGTACCAATCTACTGAACTTCATTTGATGAGAATGGAGGCCCTGAGGAACAGAAGTGAAAAATGACAAAAAGGTAGTAGTGAAATTGTGAACATGCTTATTAAATTAGACATTAGCACAGCACATGTATCTTTGTCTTTAAAAGACTTACTTTTGTTTTTAAATAATGTCGTAGTAATTTAATAGTATTTAATACATTAAAAAGTATTTTATTAATATTTAAATAAAAATGGTCATAATTTAATAGTATTTAATAAATGTAATATTTAATAGTAATGTCATTTTACAGTGTTTATATTAATAACCGTACATACTGTATATATAATTTTTGCATAAATATAGTTGTATTTATTGTTTGTCATTTAGTACCTCATAAATATTGTATTTATTTTGTGTTTAATGCGGTTGTGAGAAATGAAAAATATTACTTTGAATATTTAGTTTTTAAATACATTTACATTAAATTAAATTAAATTAAATTAATAAAGCAATAAGCCCAAAGAAGCCGTGGTTTGCAGTGAATTTATAACAGCTAAAACCCCTTTAGCTGTTATATATTCACTGTAAACCATGGCTTCACGGGGCTTATTACTTTTAGAAAACGGTTATTCCATACGTGGTAAGGTTTCACAAAATAAAACAGAGCAAATAAAATGATGGTTGTGGTTGCAACAAAGTGGTTGCTGAGCAACACACAAACGTAAACAAAGGTGTGTGTTTGTTGAGTAATTTACAACAACTTCGAACGCGGCTCAACCAACTCAACCAAGGAACTATCCGTTTTATAAATTAAATTAAATTAAATGATCTGCTATAAATCATATGGAGCATGACTTTACAGTGATCATCATTATATATTTTTATTATATTTTATAAATTATTTATATTATTTTTATTTTCATATTTTCAGTTCTCAGTTTAATTTCTGTTCAAATTTTAGTAATTTTATTTTGTGCTTTTGCCATTTTTATTAGTTTTATATATATTTTTAGCTTTGTATGTATTATTTTCTCAGTTGTAGTTTTAGTAATTTTAGTATTTCATCTTAAAGTTTAACTTCTAATTTAAATTTTTCATCTTTAATAATTTCATCTTTTCATTACATTTCATTTTATTTGCAGTTGTAGTTAGCAATATCCAGACGGAATCACAAAAGGAAGTTTTCATAAAGGTCTGAGTTTGAAATCGTGATACTACTCTGGAACTAATTACGATATTTCCGACATGACGTAAACGCACAGTGAGGTCAGTTCTTAAGCCTGAAAGAAACACGATGAAGAATTTGGTTCAGATTTTTTCCTCCATTGACATTTATTCATTTGGCAGTCGCTTTTATCCAAAGTGACTTCCAAATGAAGAATTCCTTCCATAAACAGAAGGATGGAAAATTCACTGTGAGACTACTGAATTACAAGTGAGGAATTCCTTTCATAAAAACTTGATTCTTTTCCAGTCCAGTTTGAGTTCTTCGCCTCTTGATAGCATCAGACAAATGCATCTTTTTCCAGGCCCATCAGTTCAGCTTTCAAGCCAGACACTTCCCCTATACTTTGGCCCCTAGGGGCCCCTAAGGGCCGAGCACATTTCCATTCCCTCCTGCCGGTGAGAGTGAGTTTGCTGTGAAGCAGGTGAGATTAAAGCATCTGCAGGCAGCAGGAGAGATGCCACAGTCACACGCTAATGACTGACCCACATACTGCAGCCGCTCTCCTGTGACACAATCCACAGACTACTCCAGAGCAGAGGATGCATCATCTTTTCTTTTCTTTACTTTACTTTTCTTTATTTATTAAAATATGCACAAGGCGGTCAGTGATGGGGGCTTTGCATGTGAAATATTACTCATTTCGTGAACAAAGAGGTTAGCCAGTCACAATATGGCTATTAACATTTTTAAAACTACCACTGACTAACGAATTAATGGGCAAGGAATAAAATAAAATTCTACAATATTGCCTCTTTGGTAAAAATAAACAATCTGCCTCATCACAGCAGAAGCACTTCTTATTTTTTTCTGCTGATCTCTGTTGTGTGTGTGTGTGTGTGTGTTTAGTTGACGGCGAGTGGGCCGACTGGAGCAAGTGGTCAGCGTGTAACACTGAGTGCACACAGTGGAGGAAGAGAGAGTGTAACGCTCCTGCGCCTCAGAACGGAGGGAAGGACTGTGACGGAGTCACACTACAGTCACAGAACTGCACTGATGGACTCTGCCTACAAAGTGAGTGCACTTACACACACACACACACACACAGTCAAGTCAGGATGAATTCCTTACAATCAACATGATGTCAAAATCTATTTACTTATAAGACATGTTCCTGGTCTTGTGTTTCTGGTATTATCTATGTTAGTATTTTTGATATACTATTAATATAGTTTTTCTATTTTTTTATTAGCTTTTATTTATATAATTTTAGGTTTTATTTTAATTCTAGTTAAGTTTTAGTAACTTTAGTAACTTTATGCTTTGTCATTTTTATTAGCTTTCAGATTTCAGTTTAAGTTTTGGTAATTTTAGTACTTCGATTTTTTTTTTTTTTTTTTTTCCATTTAGTTAACAATGCAACATTTCCAATTGTTTAATTATATGCTATCATAGTATTTATACATTTGTAAATGATCTTTTATTTTTTGTATTTTCAGTTTTTATTTTATTTTAATTTCAGTTAACTTATAGCAAATGTATGTTTTTGTGATTTTCTTAATTCTTTTTAGCTTTAATTTATGTTATTTCAATTTTAGTTTTAGTAATTTTAGTGCTTAGTACAGTTAGTTGACAAGGAATTCCAATTTTCATTTAAGTTGTTTTAAGTTTTTAATCATATGTATTTATATATTTTTGTTCAGTTTTATTTTAATTAACAGATTTCATTTCAATTAAAAGATTTTTTAAAATAGTTTTAGGTTTTTCAATAACAATATTGTCGTGAATTATTCAAATTTGCACGTTATTAATGAAAAGATATGTTTTTAGATTTTTTTCAGCTGACATCACCCAAGCTATTTTATTTTATTTTATTTTATTTTATTATTTTAGCTGATGTTACCCAGGCCATGTGGGCTATTGGTTATTAGCTCTGTCATCCTTGTTTTATTGGTTGCAGCCAGTAGTTTAATAGATAACATGGCAGCTCTGAAATACGTCACATTACAAAAGCTAAATTGATTGCAAATATTGTTTCTTGTTTACTTTAAAGCTTTTAGTTGATTTGTTTATTGCTCCTGTACGTAATGAGGCACATAAACGTGGCCTTTCATTTGTCACTGTCACAGTGGACACACTACAAACTGGTGGTGAGAATCTTTAAGAAACTGACAGGTGACATGAATGTATGTAATCAGGAGCCATCATCGTGGCAGTTTAATTTGTTTGCTGGTGTTTGGAGCAGTGAGCAGTGATAAAGAGAGAGACAGGCTGCGGCTGTGAATCTCCTCTGTTTGCTGTTGTGTAATGGATCTCATGTCTGTCTCTCTCTCTCTCCCCGCAGGCACTTCCTCACTAAAGTTTCAACTTTAAAAGTTCTTCCCCTTAAAAGTTGAGCAGGCACAATCCATTTAACCCCACTCAACTCAGCTCTCTCAGCTCTCTGTCTTACTCTGATACAAACCTAGTGAACTGCTGCTTAGACAGCAGGAAGATTTGAGCACGTCCTAGCCAGGGGTGAACCAGATAGAAACTAGCGTTACAAGCCATCTATCCCATGTCAGTTTGAGCGCATTTAACATGTTTCTTTCAGTAATTTTGTTTAAAATTTGTGGTTTGCTGTATTGTGAATTCTCAAATAGAGTTTGGAAGTCCAACTGGTTTTTTTGCAAATTGATTTGTTTGGATGGGTTCTGAGCAGAAAATCCCCTTGTATTTTAAATCTGTATTTGTATTGAAACATTTTGTTTATTATTATTATTATTATTATTATTATAGTTAGTTAGTTAGTTAGTTACAACCCAAATTCGAGAAATGTTGGGACGTTTTTTTAAATTTGAATAAAATGAAAACTAAAAGACTTTCAAATCACATGAGCCAATATTTTATTCACAGTAGAACACAGAGAACATAACACATGTTTAAACTGAGAAATTTTACGCTTTTATCCACTAAATGAGCACATTTCAAATTTGATGCCTACTACAGGTCTCAAAAAAGTTGGCACGGGGGCAACAAAGGGCTGAAAAGCAAGAAATTTTGAAAAGATTTAGCTGGGAGAACATCTAGCGACTAATTAAGTTAATTGACATCAGGTCTGTAACATGATTAGCTATAAAAGGGATGTCTTAGAGAGGCAGAGTCTCTCAGAAGTAAAGATGGGCAGAGGCTCTCCAGTCTGTGAAAGAGTGTGTAAAAAGATTGTGGAATACTTTAAAAACAACGTTCCTCAACGTCAAATTGCAAAGGCTTTGCAAATCTCATCATCTACAGTGCATAACATCATCAAAAGATTCAGAGAAACTGGAGAAATCTCTGTGCGTAAGGGACAAGGCCGAAGACCTTTGTTGGATGCCTGTGGTCTTCGGGCCCTCAGACAACACTGCTTCACTCATCGGAATAATTCTGTCATTGACATTGCTAAATGGGCCCAGGAATACTTCCAGAAACCACTGTCGGTAAACACAATCCGCCGTGCCATCTGCAGATGCCAACTAAAGCTCTATCATGCAAAAAGGAAGCCATATGTGAACATGGTCCAGAAGCGCCGTCATGTCCTGTGGGCCAAGGCTCATTTAAAATGGACTGTTTCAAAGTGGAAAAGTGTTCTATGGTCAGACGAGTCCAAATTTGACATTCTTGTTGGAAATCACGGACGCAGTGTCCTCCGGGCTAAAGAGGAGGGAGACCTTCCAGCGTGTTATCAGCGTTCAGTTCAAAAGCCAGCATCTCTGAGGGTACGGGGGTGCATAAGTGCATACGGTATGGGCATCTTGCATGTTTTGGAAGGCACTATGAATGCTGAAAGGTATATAAAGGTTTTAGAGCAACATATGCTCCCCTCCAGATGACAGCTATTTCAGGGAGGGCCTTGTGTATTACAGCAGGACAATGCAAAACCACATACTGCAGCTATTACAACAGCATGGCTTCGTTGTAGAAGAGTCCGGGTGCTGAACTGGCCTGCCTGCAGTCCAGATCTTTCAACTATAGAGAACATTTGGCGCATCATTAAAAGAAAAATATGTCAAAGACGACCACGAACTCTTCAGCAGCTGGAAACCTATATCAGGCAAGAATGGGACCAAATTCCAACCCCAAAACTCCAGAAACTCATAACCTTGATGCCCAGATGTCTTCAAACTGTTTTGAAAATAAGAGTCGATGATACACCATGGTAAACATGCCCCCGTCCCAACTATACCTGTAGCAGGCATCAAATTTGAAATGAGCTCATTTTTTGCATAAAATTGTAAAAATTTCTCAGTTTAAACATTTGTTATGTTATCTATGTTCTATTGTGAATAAAATATTGGCTCATGTGATTTGAAATTCTTTTGGTTTTCATTTTATTCAGATTTTAAAAAAAAACGTCCCAACATTTCCGGATTTCAGGTTGTAGTTATTTTGCCAGATACTCTTCCATTCAAAAGTTTGGGGTTGGTAAGATATTGTAAAATCTTTAAACAAATCTCTTCTGCTCACCAAAGGCTGCATTTATTTGATAAAAAAAAAAAAAAATGAAAACAGAAATATTATGAAATATTATTACAAATTAAAATAATAGCTTTGTGTTTGAATATATTTTAAAATGTAATTTATTCCTGTGATCAAAGCTGAATTTTCAGCATCATTACTCCAGTGTTCAGTGTCACATGATCCTTCAGAAATCATCCTAATATGCTGATTTGCTGCTCGAGAAACATTTCTTATTGTTATCAATGTTGACAACAGTCGTGCTGTTTAATATTGTTGTGGAAACCATGATAGATTTGTTTTTCAGGATGTTTTGATTAATAGAAAGTTGAAAAGAACAGTATTTATTTGAAATAGAAATCTTTTGAAACATTTTAAATGTCTTTACTGTCATTTTAGATCAATTTAGTGCATCCCTGATAATTAAAAGCATTAATTTCTTCCAAAAAAAAATCTTATTGACCCCAAACTTTTGTATAGTGGTGCACATGGCAAAAAATAAATTATATCAGCTTTGTTTAAAATAAAACCTTATCTCTGATAGCCTGAATTTGAATTGAACAAAGAAAATATTGTAGTTTGGCTTCAGTTTCAAACTAGTTTCCACAACTAACTAAATGTCACAATGTGATAGCTAAATGTTTACCTGATTACCATCTCACCCGGGGAGCCAGTTTCTCCTGCTCTCTGCATTATATCTTCTGTTCAGACATTTGAGTCTCACATCATCACCAAATCACATCTCGCTCTTTGTTTTACATTCCCATTATTTTGTCTAATGCCCCGTTCCTCTCTCTGAAGGTTCAGTATATCAGCTATCCGTTCAGCCTAAAGGAACGGGAGAGAAGGGGTTTACATGTGAGTGTCTATTTTGTCTTTCATTTTCTTGCTTTAGTTTTTCGGGTCGGTATCTGTTGTCTCGCAGTATCTTTGGCTTTATAATCTTCCACTTGCGCTCTGTTCCTCGCCGTCTGTGGGAGTGAAAGCATGCTGTCTGTTTGTCAGAGTCCTTTGATTTGCTGTTTTGCTTCGTGTTTTGCAGCACTTTATGTTCTGTGTGTTATTTCTCGACTCGCATCCACACATACGCATATGCTTTTGTCCCTTCCTCTCACTCTTTTCCGCACATTCAGACGCAGAGCTGAATGGAAACCTGAACGTCTCTGGAGTAAAGTCAGGCTCGGCTGAAATCTGTGTGCTGTTGGAAATGAGAGAACTCTCTCTGGCCTCGCTGTATGACCTGTAGCAACTCCGTAATTCTCTTTAAAGACAACATGAAATGAAAATTGATCCCATTTACTTTCTTTAGAAATTTCCAGGGCCTTATTTTTTCACATCAGTTCAGGCTGCGCAAAATAAAAGAGAAAGATAATCAAGATTATTTGGCAGATAAGGCTGATATTATTTGAACCCCAGTGCTAATAGGATTAGCAATTATACATAAATATATGGAGTGTGTGTGTGTGTGTGTGTGTGTGTGTGTGTGTGTGTATAGTAAAATACATGAACTGAAATGCATACGTTACACAAATAAAATGTTTGTATCAGTGATTTTTGTAAATATAAATGTTTTTAATATATGTATATATTTATCATTTCTATTTAATGTTTTTTAAATCACTAAAATATGCCATATTACTGAAAGAATATATATATATATATATATAATTATTTTTATTATGTAATTTTTACATTTACATTTTTTTCACTGTATCACTTTAAGAAACATGGATTTTTTGTTGACTTGAAAACATGAAATCAAAATTCAGTCCAGATTTTAAATCACTGTAATATAGAATTGTATATATAAACATATTAAATTAAAAGCATGAAATCAAAATTCACTGTTTATATATATACATACGTGTGTGTGTGTGTGTGTGTGTGTGTGTACTTTTTAAAAATAACTGAAATGTTACAGAAAAAAAAATTACTGTTTACAGCATAAATACAGTATACACATACTACGTTTATATATTTTTAGATAGAACGATAGATAGATAGATAGATAGATAGATAGATAGATCTGTTTCTGCTGATGTGATATTATCCAGCAACATCACAGATTGTTTGGTACCATCTAATCAAATCCCGATGGATGAAATCATGTCCGCTGCATCATTTTCAGCTGAATATTGTGCGTCACGCTGTGGAAGTGAAATGCGTTGTGAATGGCGTTTCATGTCGTGTTTAATGTGAAGCGGCAGCTGCTGGGCAGACGGTAATCCGTGTATTCGTTACTTCCCTCGGCCGCTGTATAACTCTGTTCTGCAGATAATACACTGATGAAGACTGTGATGGCGTCTCCTCACAGCGCTTGCCCTTTAAGAGTGTCTGTACGTTTGACTTCAGATGAGCTTTGGTTTATTCTAGAGATTCTTCAAACTGGATTATAAGCGAAATGTTTGTTATGAACATGAAACCCTGAGAGATGAACCGAGGCGGATATCAAACAACATGATTCAGGCTTTCATTACAGGCCACCGCAGTGCTCTGTTCTTCATGAAAATAACTCATCAGTCAGAACATCAGTCAGCCTGCTTCTTGTCTGTGATTTTACTATATTTTACCGTCCTTTTATCTGCTTTGTTTTTATGTTGTCTTTCTGCTCTTCATGATGTGCTCACTTTTGAGAAAATGAAAGGCACTTTCCGTTCCAGTTTTGAAGATGAACAGAGTCGAGTCGGTGCTGGTGGCCCAGTGGTTATTAACCTGGCTGCTAATATGACGGTGACAGGTTCATTTCTAAAGCAGACAGTAAAGGTCACAATAATAACTCATCTGTGCAGTCAGGGGTGAGATCACATAAAGGTTAAGGCACTGATTTGGTAATAATAGGAAAAAGGCAATCATAGCTCAAATACATGCACTGCATCATGTTACTGTTGTAAATGTAGTTTCAAAAAAAAATTTTTTTTTAAAAATATGGTTATGCTAATAATTAGAATTGAAATGGACCGTCAAAAGATTAGATGTGGCTTATTACTTTTTTAGTATCTTAGCTGTTTTCAAAAATAGTGTGGTATTTTTATTTTATTTTATTTTATTTTAATCTTACAGCCCAGTAAACTACAGCAAATAACTTGAATGTCCTCGCACTTGAATATCACTGGGAAATCGGAAACAATATGCCAAATCAGTTCATTCAGGCTGTTTGCTTCAGGGAACCAGTTAAAAACGCTCATTCACTGAACTGTTTAATGGAAGTAATTTCTCAATATTGCTCAATTGATTGCTCAAGTCAATTGAGAAATGCATTTTATAAATTTTTATAATATAATTTCTTGATTTTTAATTACTTTTTTAGCTAAATATCAAATCACATAAATCATTGTTTTTTAATTTAGTTATATATTTATATAACTAAAAAAATAGCCCTGGTTCATAGTTTAGCAAGCAGCATTTTTGATATAGCAACACTGGAAACTTGTACGAACTGAGGCCTGAAACATATGCAAGAACACTTTTAGCCACAAAATCTTCATGCATTGTTGTGTAACCGTATCGAAAACACATTAAATATGTACACAGTGCACACAATGCATTGGCTAAGCTCTCGTGTTTGCATATTTGTGAGTGTGTTTCAGGCTTAGCGCTTTATTTTAGGCCTGTACTTCTGTTAAACCGTCAGTGATGCTTCAGTGCTGTTAACTCTGTGTGTGTGTGTGTGTGTGTGTGTTTGAGGGGACAATGTTATCTCTTTTCTCCTGAAGCTGTATTATTTATTAAACATTTTCTGCAGTCGGCAGGCGCGATCTGGCTCTCCCTCCCTCTTTCAATCGTGCTCATGTTCAAAGAAAACGTTTAATCTTCCAGATACATTTTAATGGCTGCGTTTAGCAGCTTGCCACTTTTATCATCAAAGCTCGTGTTAGAGCTTGTATGAGTGTTTCTCCGGTGAAATGAGTTAAATGACTCAAGGCATAAGATGGCGAGAGTTAAAGAGGGACAGAACGCAGAGGAGATCGCTCCGATAAAACGTGGGCCTGCTTCATGTCGGAGCTGACGGGAAGTGTTGTGCTACAAAGCACATTGATTTAAAAATGAGTCTGAAGCCTTTTCTGTCCAAGTCATCTCAACATGTTGCTCATAAAGTCTTGGAGATGTTAACAATATTATTTTTACTCTTGTAAAATTAGGGCTCTGTTCCAAAACCTGCTAAGCTGCCTTCATAGACAGCAGTTTAAGGCATCATAGACACGCATCTGACACAAAAGCTGATCTTAGAAATGATTTTTTTTTTTTCGGGGTCAAATTGTAAGGTAGTATTGGATGTATCTTTCATGGAGCAAGCAATCCCAGAATGCATTATATTTAATTTCTTTAGCACATTTCTTCTTGGAGAACTTGACTAGCTAAGTAGCTTCTAATTAGTCTATATAATTAATTACTGAAAGGTTTAGTTATTTTGTTGTGTATTTTTATAGTTTTTATTAATATTTATTTCATTTTTAAATAATTTAGTACATCAAGTTAAACTGAAATAAGTTTATATAGTTGAAATAAAATAAGTTAAGATTTATTTAATTTCAAGTAACACATTTTTCTTATAGTTTATTTTTTAGTTAACTCTAATCATTTTATTGTTTTACTCTGGCATTTATGAAAATGAGGTACTGTAGCACTAGTATTGTTTTTTCCCTTGAATTAGTTGCTTCTGCTTATATAATTCTCATTTGTAAATCACTTTGAATAAAAGCCTCTACTAAATGAAAACATGTAAATGTAAATAATTAATATAATGATATCAACCCAGTTCATCTAAAAAAAGAGTGTACATCAAAGGAATAGCATCATTAATTTAATACTTTTTAATAATACTAAACAGTTTTTGCATTTATATCCATCACTGATTAATTTTTAAAACATTTATAGATAATTTAATGCTTTCAGTCCTTTTGACAGATAAAAGTAAGCAGTAAGTTTTTAATATTAAAAGTTTGGGGTCTAAGAAGTCTCTTCTTTTGCATGATCAAAATGCAATAAATCTAATACTGTGAAATTACCATTTGAAATATATGTTTTCTATAGTAATATATTTTAAAATACAATTTATTTCTGTAATGCAAAGCTGAATTTTTCAGCATCATTACTCCAGTCTTCAGTGTCACATGATCTTTCAGAAATCATTCTAATACACTGATCTGCTGCTCAGGTAACATTTCTGTTTATCAATGTTGAAAACAGTTGCAATAAAATATCTTTAAAAACATCTTACTGACCCCAAACTTTTGATATCATGTATCAGTTTTTGATATCAAAAATGATATCAGTATATAGATATATGGTCATTTCCAGAGTAATAATGTTCCATTATATATTAATAATGTGTTTCTTTTTGTACGGTTACAAATGAAAGATACTGCACTGTGCTGAGAAGATGAGACTTAAATTTCTGTGTGTGTGTGTGTTATCAGTCTGAGTGTGTGTGCTCAGTAAAACCCCTGCGGATCGATGTCGAGGGAATCTGATCAGCAGAAGGCTCTTCCGCCCGCAGACTCATGGGTCGGACGGGTTGCCAGACGATCAAACTCCCTTCCCCTCATTAACCCCCCTCAGCATCTGCACACTGTCCTTCCACTTTAATCACTTCCTTCATACAATCAATAGCGTTTATAAGTCAAGCATGCTCCTGCATAGAAACAACCTTTCTGACACACATGCACACTCATGTATGCGTATTCAAACATGGATATACACGTGGCTACACACTCAAACATGCACAAAGGCATGATGAAACACTTTACAAGAAGGTCCTAGTAGTTAACTTTAGTTAATGTGTTAAAGGAACAGTTCACCAAAAAATGTAAATTTGCTAATAATGTACTCGCCCTCAGGCCATCCAAAATGTAGATGAGTTTGTTTTTCATCAGAACAGATTTGGAGAAATGTAGCATTACATCACTTGCTCAGCAATGGATCCTCTGGAGTGAATGGGTGCCGTCAGAATGAGAGTCCAAAAAGCTGATAAAAACATCACAATAATACACAAGTAAGCCATACCACTCCAATTCATCAGTTAACATCTTTGACCAGAAGCAAAGATTTAAAGTTAAAAATGCTTTAATGATTGATTTGTTTCTTACAAATACACAGCTTTTCACATCGCAAGACATTAATTGATGGACTGAAGTGGTGTGGATTACTTGTGGATTATTGTGATGTTTTTATCAGCTGTTTGGACTCTCATTCTGACGGCACCCATTCACTGCAGAGGATCCATTGCTGAGCAAGTCATTGTATAATTTGTCCATTGCATATCGCTGTCACACACACACACACACAGAGAGAGAGAGAGATCAGTGCTTAATGGTTAATGAGAGAAATAACTAATGACAATCATGTTTGGTCACAGTCCGTAATCGAATAATATTAGTCATTAGGACACAGCTGTGATCAATTTTTACCACTAATTGTAAATTAATTATGGGTGTAAGCAAATCAATACTGCAGAGGAGAAATGATGCTGAGGTCACTGAGGAAAAACAAGGAAACAACATGAGAGATGATGAGAGGTCGTGTGTGCGGCGCTGTGTTCAGCGTGACCGCCTGCTGTGACACAGACTTCAGCGGCTGCTTTGAGTTTTACACTGTAAACACACACACACACACACACATACGCAGAGAGAGAGAATAAGAAGTTTTTCACTGTCAAAGTTTGTGCTTTACTGGGTAGACTAGTTATTTTACATAAGCATCACTGTTATTATTGCTCATACAATTAGAACAAATCTATAACCATAAATATTAAACTTTAATGTGTAACTTGTGTTACAGACAAGAATCAGTTCTCAAATAATGCTGTCTATCTATCTATCTATCTATCTATCTATCTATCTATCTATCTATCTATCTATCTATGTGTGACCCTGGACCAAAAAAAACAGTCTCAAGTCGCTGGAGTATATTTGTAGCAATAGCCAAAAATACATTGTATGGGTCAATATTATCAAAAATATAATATTACCATAAATGTATTAAAACTTAATTTTTGATTAGTTATATGCATCGCTAAGAACTTAATTTGGACAACTTTAAAGCAATTTTCTCAGTATTTAGATTTTTTTTGCACCCTCAGATTCCAGATTTTCAAATAGTTGTATCTCGGCCAAATATTGTTCTATCCTAACAAACCATACATCAATGGAAAGATTATTTATTCAGCTTTCAGATGATGCGTAAATCTCAATTTCGAAAAATTGACACTTATAACTGGTTTTGTGGTCCAGGGTCACACACACACACACGCACACACACACACACACACACACACACACACACACACACATATATATATATATATATATATGTGTGTGTGTGTGTGTGTGTGTGTGTAAAGTGGGATATATGAATAAATATTTAAATATAAAATATTTATTTATTTATAAATAAATATTTATTTATTTATTTATTTATTAGTTTGGCAAATAAGTGTACTTGTATGGCTGTTTGGTGTAGCATACTAACGTACTAACATTTAGCATTGGTGTTTGGTGATGAGTTTTTGGCTCAAGGTCTGCATTTACAGTCACACCAGAGCCAGTGTTCAACTGGGATTAGGACTTGGTTTTATGCAGACCAGTCAAGTTCTTCCACACTGACTGAATCAATCATTTTCTTTTTGAACCATGTCTTATACACAGAGGCATTGTCATGTTAGAATAGAAAAGGGTCCTGTCCAAACTGTTGCTATGATATTAGAAGCATACAATTTCCTAGAATATCATTATATGCTTTAACATTAAGATTTGTTCTCATAGAAATTACTAAAGTAGTCAAACCTGTTCATTAGAAGGGGGTGACGCAATACTTTTGGCAATATAGTGTATATATAAAATTGTATATATTTCGTATATCCCACTTTACACACACACACACACACACACACACACACACATATATATATTGAATCTGTCTGTGTGTGTGGATGCAAAATTTAACTATATTATTGCACAGCTCTTTATGTAAAGTTGTATAAATAAGTATGTGCAACTTTTTATAAGTATGTGCAATATATACTATATAGCATATATCAGCTGCTTGATCACTTGTATTGTATTGTACTGTATTATCTCTCAGCTCTAATCTGCTAAATACAACTATAAGGCATCACGATATTAAGATATTGTAAACATTAATATAGTGATTTCCTGTAAAGCTGCTTTGAAACAATGTGAAAAAGCGCTATACAAATAAATCGACTATAATATTTTGACTTCATTTTGGTGCCCCCTGCTGGTAAGGTGAATCGGTGTGGTCTAACCAATAGGCTTAAGTCTGTGAAGGATTGTGATGAATATTCATAACCCTGAGTCTAGTCTGTCTTTAAGACATGCTGCTGTTAATGTCAGCTTGATAAGTCAGATGTGTGAAGCATGAGTGGAGTTTTAATCTGTGTACCTTTGTTGCAGTCTCACTGCGACTAATGAGTGATGAGCGCCAGCGTGTGCTTTACACAGCCAATAGATACGGAAGAGGGGATTTAAGCACACACTCACACACACACACTTTAAACATCAGAGACTGTGACGATTTTGGCTGCTTCTCTCTTTGATGTTTTAGAGCCGCAGCTTCATTTCGGCCCTGATCCCCTTTTAATCTCCACGTACACAAATTCAGAAACACTCACACACACACACACACACACGTGGAGAGAGGGAATCCACAGGAAAAGAGGTCGGATGAACATGTCACTATTGTTCTCCTGCAGTCTGCTGAAGAATGAGGCTGATTTCCAGGAAGATGAGCAATATGGCATGTAATAATTTATAGCCTCATTAAATTAAAGGACTGGATTCTCTTCTCTCGCAGTCTGACTGTCTATTTTCGGGCTGTTTTTTCATCTTCCTGCAGTTGGAGGTCTAATTTTCTCTCTCTTACTGTGGAAACTCCTTCTAATGATTGATGCAGGGGGTTTATATACTGATTAATGCCGTAGTTTTAAAGGCCATTCTCAGACGTGACCTTTAACCCATATTGCTATAATGATTTGTCGTTTGAAATGAAATACTGCAGTATGTGCTGTGTTAAAAATAGTAGCTGAAACAGTGTTATTTTAGTAGCACTGATATACTATTATAGTTTTTCTTAATATTTTAAAATAGATTAAATTATTATTAGTAGTAGTAGTATTATTATTTAGATTTTAGAGATTATTTAAATGTTAAGTTTTAGTCATGTTAAGTTTTTATTTAAAAAATTTGTGTGTAGATTTATTATTAAAAAATTGTATGTTGATTTTTTATTTATTTATTTATTTATTAGTTTGGCAAATAAGTGTACTTGTATGGCTGTTTGGTGTAGCATACTAACGTACTAATATTTAGTATGTCTGCACTATACAGTATGTATACTGTGCACCGTATGCTAATTTTCATTATGCAAGAAATTGTAATTAATTAATTTATTTTTTATATATACTATTGCATTTTTGGTTTTAATTGTAACTTTAGTTTATATTTTAATAATAGTAGTAGTAAGTTTTTAGATTTTTATATTTTAATGCGTAATTTTCAGTACACATGTAAATGTTGTTTTTTATTTATTTATTTAGTTGTGTTTTTTGCTGTTTTTGTTAATTCGTTATTTTATGAAGTTTATAACAGCTACGTTATAGCTTGATTTCTTATTTCAGTTTTGAGCTTAATAATTTTAGTACTTAATTTTTAGTTAATTGCTGATTTCTAATTTTTCTAATTTTCATGTTTTTTTGTTTGTTTTTTTTAGTTGAAGTTTTTCCGTCTTCATTCAGTATAAAATAGAGACACACCGCACAGAATACTGGATCCTACAATGCAATGCGCTCAACTTCCATTTCCTGTGTGATGACTCACATGTTAACAGCTCTTATTATAGCCTACCTATTATTTGACTGGACTGCCTAAAGTTTTAGACACATAACCTTATTCAAAATATAAAATTTTAACATTTTTCTAAAATGCTGACTGGATGCTCCTTGCACCATGATGAGATCATTTGACAGTAATGTAACATACTAGTGTTATAAACATTTCATAATGGAGTAACACCTACTGTTTCACTTACTATTTAAATAGCAGGCAGTATACAGTATATACTGTTCACAGTATGCAGTATGCACAGGCTAGTGTTCATTCTGACCGTGACCTGTGTTTGTCTGTCGCGCAGCTGCGCCGGGTGGAGACGAGGTGGCGCTGTATGTGGGTATCGTCATGGCGGTGGTCATGTGTCTGATCGTCTCTGCTATCGTGACGCTGCTCGTGTACCGCAGAACTCATCGACGCTTTCACTCCGACATCATTGACTCATCTGTGCTGAACGGAGGATTCCAGCCTGTCAGCATCAAACAAGCACGCTCAGGTGAGACTCAACCTTCACGAGTGGATCACTGTCAATTTCTGATTGGTGAGGGGTTTTTTCTTTTATTCAGAAAGGATGCATAAAATTGCTTAAAAGTGACAGAAACGACTTTAAATGTTTTCTATTTCAAATAAAGCAGCACAATTGTTTTCAACATTGATAATAACCAGAAATGTTTCTTGAGCAGCAAATCAGCATATCAGAATAATTTCTGAATGATCATGTGACACTGCAGACTGGAGTAAAGATGCTGAAAATTCAGCTTTGCATCACCAAAATAAATTACATTTAAAATATATTACAATAGAAAAAAAAAATTCAAAGTGTGATAATATTATTACACTTTTACAATATTAATACAATATAATACTGTATTTTTGATCAAATAAAAGCAAATAAAATAAAACCTTGGTAAACATAAGAGACATATTTATTTATATATTTTATATTAATATTAATTTTTAATATTGATAACAAATTATATGTATATGGTTTTGGAATTATCAGCAGTATTTTACAATTACAGTATCAGCGGATTTTCTTTCTTCTACAAAATGGAATGCAATGACGTTGCAATGGATTTAGTTTTTATGTTGATCCCAGTGTTATTACTAGTGCTGGGCAACGATTAATTGCGATTAATCGCATCCAATGTGTGTGTACTGTGTATATTTATTATGTATATATAAAGACACACACATACAGTATATATTTAGAAAATATTTAGATGTATTTACATGTATATAGTTATATTCATATAATTTATATTATAATTAAATATATTTAATATATAAACATATCCTATTTTTCTTAAATATAGAATGCATGTGTGTGTATTTATATGTACATAATAAATATACACAGTACACACACATATATATTATGTACATAAAAACTTTTATTTTGGATGTGATTAATCGTGATTATTCGTTGCCCAGCACTAGTTATTACAAATACCGTCTTTTGTGTTCTGCAGAGGAAAAGAAAGCCATACAGGTCTGGAATGACATGAAGGTGACAAAGTGTTGACTGATTATTCATTTTTTGAGTGAACTGTTCCTTTAATAACAAATGTAAAAATTTTGAACATTAGTGTCTTTTGTCATATTGCTGTTTTTAGCAGATTGAAAGGGATTTTATGCTTTGTAAATATGCAAATCACTATAACGCACATCCTTGAGTGGATTATTGCTTTAGTAAAGCATTCAAACGCGCTGTTCAGACACAATCTCTCTTACTGCGGCTCTCAGTCAATGCAACAGTTTCAGCAAGGAACTGTGGGAGTGTGTGTGTGTGTGTGTGTCACCATAAGACACAAGAATGATTAAAATTCCAATCAAGTGGTGAACAGAATGGAAGGCAGTGTTCCGGTGTTAAATTGTGAGGTTTGTGTGTGTGTGTATGTGAGAGAGAGAGAGACTCAGGTGACATTTCATCTGAGGAACATTAGAATGCCTGTCACTCTCCAACCTGAACAGGTTATCATTAATGAAGAATCGTCGTTCCACTCGCTCTCGTATTGTCTCGCTTTTCCCCTCATTTTCCCGCTCGTTTTCTCTGTTAATTAAACATGAAGCGGGCTGTAGGTGTAAATGGCACCCTGTCAGGCCGAAAGCGCCGTGTGGAGACACTGTGGAGGACGTCGGCGAGTGAGTTGATAAATACAGAGGTAGGGGATGTTTTGATGGTAAAGCCAGACGTTCACATCCGTCAGTTTTGCTCTGGTGAAGATCTCTCCTGGGTTTGGATGTGTTTACTTCGGCAGGTGTGATGCAGTGCAGTGCGGTTTACGCTGTCTCACTCATCACCCCGTGTGATGAATGACTTTAACGTGTGTGTCAGGAGTGTGAACGGGGCTCGTGGTGAGTAATGCTCACACCTGAGTAACCTGAGAGAGAGAGCTGGTGTGCGAAGTGACAATCCTCTGTTTAGTCACTGTGGGAAGCTGAATGTTAATGAGCAATCAGTATGGAGATTACAAGCCGCTGGCTATAAGAGTCCTTTACAAGCTCACAAACACACAGTGATTTCATTTCAAAATAGCACACAACAGAAATACATACAAGGACTAGGTCACCCAAAAAAGTCATTTACCCACCTTCATGCTGTTCCAAACCCGTATGACTTTCTGGAGCATAAAAAGGAGATGTTTCACAGAGTCGTCAAGCTGCTCGGTTGCATGCTTTGAAAGTGAATAGTAGCTGTGTTTGCATCCAAATTATGCAAAATGATGTGGGAAATCACAAAACCATCTCGTTTCGATCTCATGTGTTTAAAAATTGTTGCTTCTATGGAAATTGGATGCAAAATAGAAGTGAAAATGGATTTTGTAGCCACTGTGGCTTTTTTTTAATGTAATACATTATTTGTGGTTTAGAGTGTGTAGATGAAAAGCTCTGATGAAATTTTTTATTTTATGTGAAAATTATGGAGGCTTATTTACACCACAGGACTTTTTTCCCCACAATTCTGAGTTTACATCTCACAGTGCTGTCTTATTTTCTCACAATTCTGACTTCAGAATTCATAATCGTGAGGAAGAAAAGTCAAAATTGCAAGATATGAACTGAGTATTACAAAATATAAAGCCAGAATTGTTAGATGTGACGTGAGAATTACGAGATATAAACCCTATAAAATTTTTTACATTTCTAAACTATACATTTTTTTATTTTTTTAACAACAATTGCAAAAATCAATTGCAAGATATTGCAAGATGAAAACAGATTTGCAATATGCAGAAGAATTAAGAAGAAAAAAAACTCAGAAACAAGCTTCCATAGAAAATAACTGAATATGGTACACCAATTTAAATATGAAGAATGATATTTGAGAGCTTTTGCAAAGGAGGGAATTTCCATAAATAATGTCTTAAAATGTGTTTTTCTTCCTCATTGAAAGTTAGCATGTGACTTTTAATGTAGCACTCACAGAGTTGTATGGACTTCAGTACTTTATTGTGCTTTTATGCTGATTTGTTTAACCTTTATTGCACCCAACAGGTGCAACTAATTTAGAATTTTGGAAATACCTTGTTTATGTGAGATTTTAAAATCATTGTGGTTTTGCACATACACTGCTGTTGGAAAGTTTGGGGTCAGTATGATTAAAATATATAAATAAAATAAAAATACTTTATTCATCTAGAACATTAAATTTATCATAAATGACAAGAACTAAATTTATAATGCTACAAAAATATTATATTTCATATACTGTAAATGCTCAATTTAAAAAATGATCATATTTTTAACATATTTTATCAATTTGCACAAAAATAAGGCAGCTCAACTGTTTTCAACATTGATAATAATAAAAAATATTTCTTGAGCAGCAAATCAGCATATGAGATTGATTTATGAAGGATCATGTGGCACTGAAGACTGGAGTAATGATGCTGAAAAAATTCAGCTTCGCAACATAAGAATAAATCACATTAAATCATATAAATCATAAAATCATAAATCACAATCAGCATAAGAGAGTGCTTTCAGAAACATTAAATAATCTTGCCAACCCAAACTTTGAAAGCGTGGTGTATTTAATAAGTCGATAGATCTGTCTTCAAATGTCATTAGTAATATTTAATAGTAATTTCATGTGTGTGTTTGCAGCGGATTTGCTGGCCGCAACCCCTGATCTGTCCACAGCGGCGGCGCTGTATCGCGGTCCAGTATATGCCCTCCACGATATCTCAGACAAAATCCCCATGACCAGCTCCCCTCTGCTGGAGCCGCTGCCGCTTCCCAACCTCAAGATCAAAGTCTACAACTCCTCCGGCACAGTGACCCCTCAGGAGGACATGACCTCTGACCTCTCCACCACCCTGTCCCCCAAAGTCACGTACTCTCTTCTGGACAGCGACCCCATGACCCTGCGCAATCAGACGCTGGCACGCACACGGGACCCCACGTGTACGGCGTTAGGGTCATTTAACTCGCTCGGAGGTCATCTGATCATACCCAACTCAGGTGAGAACGGACACACACACTCACACCTTATTTATGTATGATTTATGATCCACAATCACACACTCTGGTCCTCACCGAGTGTCCAACATATTTACGAATCGCCGTGTGATATAATTTATGATGATTAATTGATTGTGTTGATAGTCCTTCATTAGTCTAATTAAGGCGTACGGCTTTAACGGGTTCCGGTAAGACGCGATGGAAATGTCACATTCACAATCTCGCATTCGTGTAATGAGATGAACACGCTCAGTGACAGTGATGAATGAATTCAGAGGACGGCAGCTAATAATAATACTACTTCATGAACTGCAGAAATGACACACAGCACTCCACTGACATTATATGAAACACCGTCCGTCCGTCCGTCCGTCTGTCTATCTATCTATTTATTGTTCTATCTATCTATTTATCTATCTATCTATCTATTGTTCTATCGTTCTATCTATCGTTCTGTCTATCTATCTATCTATTTATCTATCTGTCTGTCTGTCTATCTGTCTATCTATCTATCTAGGCTTCTGTCTTTCTGTCTATCTATCTATCTATCTATCTATTTATCTATTAAGTATGTTCTGGTTGACTTTGTTCTGAGGTGATTTTGTTGCTTCACAGTCTTTATAGTGAGGACAAACAAATTAGTTGACACATGAAACTAGTTCAGCACAAGGTGTGCGACTTCTCTCTGAATCAGTCTTTCTGTAATGTGTGTTTCAGGTGTGAGTTTGTTGGTTCCAGCCGGTGCGATTCCTCAAGGTCGTGTGTATGAGATGTTTGTGACTGTACAGAGGACAGAGAGCATGAGGTAAAACACACACACTAAGGCTGGGTAAAAAAAATATTGGTTTCTCAATTTTAATCGATTCTCATTTTTACAAAAAGATATCGATTCTTAAATCGCAAGAATTGATTAGTCAGCCTGTTTTCAGTCAATGAACAGAACGTTGTAGCTCACCTCCCATCCAATAAATCGCAATAAGCTTTGTGATTTGTTCATTTTGATATGAAACTAAGTCTCAGATTTCAAATTCTCACCGTGTTACTGCAGTATTCAAACAATAAATGCCGTTTTGGCGCTGTTTAATGTGGAGTGACAGATCACTGTAGCGCCTCAGTTCAAGAGACGCAGCAGCGGATGTGAACTGATCGTCTCCTCCAGTTACAGCAAGAAATAAACATGAATGAACATCCGAAGGTATGTTAAAAGAAACAGTAACTTATCAAAATCCTTATACTGTCTCATGTAATCGCTCATTCAGTGTCTTAACTGCGCAAAGACCACACAATTCTGTCAATATAACAGCTTGTAAACAGTGTCACATAACGTCACATTTACGTCAGAAAATAAACATATTTGTTGACCATAAACTCATTAGTCAGCTAGAAAAATGATCTCTAAAGAGGTGCATTTTGCTAAATGCATGCACAATATAACATATTCATTATAGTTTTTACTGTTCTTCAGTGTTTAAATTGTGTTAATTTATAAATAAATCCGTCACGTTTTTATGACAGCCATCAAAAAATGAATTGGAGTAGAAATATAATTATGTAATTGTAACTTTATTATAAAAACTTCATTGAGTGTAATTTAAACGTTTGTATATGTGACCCCGGACCACAAAAGGGTCAATTTTTGAAATTTGATTGATGATTTATTCATTTATTCAGATGATTTATACATCATCTGAATAAATAAGCTTTCCATTGATGTATGGTTTGTTAGGATCGGATAATATTTGGCCGAGATACAACTATTTGAAAATCTGGAATCTGAGGGTGAAAAAAATCAAATATTGAAAAAATCACCTTTAAAGTTGTCCAAATGAAGTTCTTAGCAATGCATATTACTAATCAAAAATGAAGTTTTGATATATTTACGGTTGGAAATTTACAAAATATCTTCCTGGAACATGATCTTTACCTAATATCCTTGATTTTTGGCATAAAAGGAAAATTGACCATTTTGACCCATACAATGTATTGTTGGCTATTACTACAAATATATCCATGCTACTTATGACTGCTTTTGTGATCCAGGGTCACATATAATTACTTAATTTTACCTTCAAAATTATAGTAATCTACTGACTCTCATGTATATTTTAAAGCATTAGTTGACAGATTTTTTTTCCTTTAGAAAATTTGGCATGTACTGTACCTCATAAATACCCAGAATAATCGATATTGAATCGAATCAAATTGAATCGAAAAGCGAATCGAATCAATAAGCAAGTCATAAGCAAGTCATTTTGTGGTTGAATGTTTAAACGCAAACAAAAAATATAAGTAATCAATTACTTGAGAAAAAGTTTAAAATAATGATTATGATAGTAAAAAAGCTAACTTCAACAACCTATCCAGTTAAAAATGTCAGTAAAACAATTAAAAAATCATTTACATTCTGCTGGTGCAGCATAGAAAAGCAATTGTTTTTACAAATGTAAATTATGTACTGTTAAAGCACTAAAAGGTATGTTTTTGGTACTATTACAGTATGTATTAACATTTAGGGGTAAATAAGATTTACTTAGCTTTTGTACCTTAAAGTACCACGCCAGTGACTTTTGTATCTTTTTTTCTGAGAGTGTTGAAATGTAAAGCACAGGTTGTTCGTTCTTCATAAATTTTTATAATAAAATTCATATCAAACATTTCATTGCTCAACTTGATGTATTATTAACTTAAAAATTTCAAACAGTTCTGGTTCATTGTGTTACTGTAGCTTCTGCAGTGATTTCGGTGAGACCAGAAGCAGAGAAAAAATAAATAAATAAAAACAAGAAAAGTTGGCAAAAGCCTTAAAGGGATAGTTCACCCCAAAATGAACATTTTGTCATCATTTATCATTCGCCCTCAAGTTAGTCCAAACTTGTACGAGTTTCTTTCTTCTGCTGATCACAAAAGAAGGTATTCTGAAGAACCAAACAGTTGCTGGTTGAAATTGACTTCCATGGAAGGGAAAAAAATACTATGGAAGTCAATGGCTGCCGTCAAATCTTTGGTTACCAGCATTCTTCAAAATATCTTCTTTTGTGTTCGACAGCAAAAAGAAAGTCATACAGGCTTGGACAAACTTGAGGGCGAGTAAATGACAGAATTGTTATTTTTGACTGAACTGTCCCTTTAAATGTGTCTGTCTCTCTCAGGCCAGCGGTCGGCAACGGCGAGGCCGTGCTCAGCACCGTGGTCAGCTGCGGTCCCGCGGGCGCCCTGTTGACCCGTCCCGTCATCCTCACTCTCCACCACTGCGCACACGCCCACTCCGACGACTGGCAAATCATCCTCAAGAGCCACACGCAGCAGGACCACTGGGAGGTGAGGAATTTGAATACGGCCGAACGGGACAGCCAGTGGCTGAATGAAAGAGTGGCAGCGAGAGGAATCAGGTCAGGGAAACTCTGGAGATGAGCCGCTCCATTTCAATAAACTACTTATCCTGCAGAGAGAGGGAAACATGACTGGAAAATAAATGTAACTATCAGTGAAGGCAGGCAGGGTAAATTGGCCTGCTGTGCATGGCAGGGTTCTACAAATAGACAACACAAAATTCAATTATTGCAAGAGTGGAGCGGGGAAAAGGATGGGGCGTATTTATCAGGAGGAATCTGCTTCCTTTATCAGGGCCGGGATTCCCTCAGACACACACTCGCATTGTGTCTCTCTGTGTGTGTGTGTGTGTGTGTGTGTGTGTGTGCAGGAGAGACCAAATGTCCTGAAGAACCTGCTTGTGGGGATATATATCTCATAAAACCTGTCAAAAACATACCCTGGTCATATTTCACTCCAAAATCAAAAGAAGAAATAAGAAATTACTTTTTCCAAGGCAATGAAACCTATTTTTAGGACTCTTAAAAGTGTTTGCTTTTTCATGTTATTTTTTTGTGATAATTAACAACAACCATCACCCCAAAAAATTACTGTAACCAAAAAAATTAATCAAACAATATTTATGTCATTTGAACAGTATTTTTTTTTACATCCAATATCAATTGCAATATCAA
The DNA here is from genome assembly GCA_021397915.2 of Tor tambroides. Lineage (NCBI taxonomy): Eukaryota > Metazoa > Chordata > Actinopteri > Cypriniformes > Cyprinidae > Tor > Tor tambroides. The sequence goes on from JAFVLL020001644.1 coordinate 28,310, forward strand.
TTTTACAATTGTATCGTTGTAATATGGGTTGTACCGCTATTAATTAATTAATTTAGATTTAAAAAAAATAGTTTTGTACAGTAATTTTTTAATTCATAATAATGGCAATGTGAATTCAGGAGTAAAAATGTGCTTTAATTGTCACGAAAATAATGTCACAAAAAAAAAATATATATATATATATATATATATATATAATGTTTTTATCAGAATTATATAAAATAATGTTATTATTTTATTCATTAATCATTCATTCACTTATTTTATTCTTATTTTAATCATTAAATTGGAATATAAAATTAAATATTAGTACTAAAATATTATTTTTAATATTTTTATATTAAACTGATCATATAAAATGAGATGAGGAAAAAGTAGATTTAGTTGCAAATGTCATTGTAATTTAATAATAATAATTTATAATTAAAATGTAATGTTATTTAATATAATAACATTATTATTATTATTATTATTATTATTATTATTTGATATTTGTTTATCAATTGTCTGTGTTATTCTTTGTATTTGTTACTTATGCATCACTGTAGCTTTTAAATTCTAGAAATATTGTAGTGGAATAGGGCAATAAAGCATGATATAACTTAAAAATAATAAGATTAATCACGCAAATTATTCATAATTTACGTCCCACCAGTGTACAAATCTATATATTCAAGTTTATAATGTAAGTGTGTGAGAGATCATTTTGACCCTCTACCTGTCATGATGAGCCGCTCATGTAAGTGATGTGTGTGTTCTGTGCGCAGGACGTGGTCGTGGTTGGAGAGGAGAACTTCACTACTTCCTGTTACGTGCAGCTGGGGGAGGAGGCGTGTCACATCCTGACCGAGTCTCTCGGATCCTACTGTCTGATTGGCCAGAGCGTCTGTCCGTCAGCGGCTAAGCGAATCAAACTGGCCGTATTTGGTCCTGTAGTCACAGCAGGTGTAGACTATCACATCCGAGTGTACTGCCTCGACGACACGCAGGACACACTCAAAGTGCGTAACAGCTGACCCGTGTGGCTTAAAAATAGTCAATTAAGATTTTCATAATCATTTCCCGCCTTCTCTGACACAGGCTGTTTTATACTATTGTATCTTTATTTGACTAACTTCTATATTGTATGCAAATGAGCACTGTTATGATTGGCTAACTGTAATTTAGGTTAAGTAATGTCAGGCACTAGATCTAACTGAGGAATAACTCAGTTAATAATGAGTTTGCTCAATAAATTACATTTGAATGAAAATGTAGTTAATATTAATATGTTTACATTATTTTAATCTGCTTTAATATTTTAATTAAAATGATTAAATAATTTAATATAAAATGTTATGATTACTTCGTATGATTTTTATATAAATTATTATTTTTTATTATTGTTGTTATTATTATATAAATATAATTATTAATGTAATATTTTAAATATATACAGATTTATATATATATATATTTTATTTTAATATTTTAATTTAAGTAATTTAATAATTTAATATAATGCAACATTTAATATAATGTAATATTATTTCTTAATTCTTATATAATTTGTTATTATTAAATATATACAGACTTCAGTATTGATAGTTTTTATTTAATTTGTTTTATATATTTTAAAAAGATTTATAATTTAATACACAGTTACACAATATTTAATATAAAGTATTTTAATATCACTAAATTTTATATATTTATGTTGTTATTATTATGTATCTAACTTCTATACTATGTATGAAGAAACTTTTGTGTTGAGAATGTTAAAGTTTAGGCCAAACTCTTTCATTTTAAAAGATAATAAGAGCCGTGTGAAATGTGACTGTGTGATTGTATTATAAATGGTGCAGCACTGTTGACTGTGTGTGTTTGTGTGGACAGGAGGTGCTGCAGATAGAAAAACAGATCGGCGGAAAACTGCTGGATGAACCAAAGTCTCTGAACTTCAGTTACAGCAACCACAACCTGAGACTGTCAATACATGACATTCACTCACAGTGGAAGAGCAAACTACTCACCAAATACCAGGTGAAGACAACAGCAAAAAAGCCCAATGAATACAGATGAGTCTTCAGACAGGATTTAAAAATGTCAGGAGAGGGAGAAGATCTCCTGTCCCGAGGCGGGTTACTCCATAACCTTGTGTCAGAGATAGAAAAAGTCTGTTTAAACTTTAACTGAGTGCGTGCTGTTTGATGAAGGACCTGAGAGAGAGTTAACATGAAGCTAAAACCATTTACAGCTTTAATCATGCATTCATAATGCCCTATAATACAACACACTGTCAATTCTGTGTCCTTCTAAATAATTGTGGCCACATTCACAATGTATTATATTATGTATTATGTTTCAAGCAACACACACACACACACACACACACATATATATGTATATATATATATATAGATAGATATAGATATGTATGTATATATGTGTGTGTGTGTATACATATATATATATATATATATATATATGTATTAGAGTGGCCTTTTATTGTGGCCAGCCTAAGGCACACCTGTGCAATAATCATGCTGTCTAATCAGCATCTTGATATGCCACACCTGTGAGGTGGATGGATTATCTCGGCAAAGGAGAAGTGCTCACTAATACAGATTTAGACAGATTTGTGAACAATATTTGAGAGAAATAGGCCTTTTGTGTACATAGAAAAAGTCTTAGATCTTTGAGATCAGCTCATGAAAAATGAGGGCAAAAACAAAAGTGTTGCGTTTATAATTTTGTTCAGTGTATAAAGTAATTTAATATTACTTAATTTTTATTCATTTTTAATAATTGTTTATTATTTTTATTTCAAAATTTTAATTCGAATGATTAAGTAATTTAATATAACATTTAATATAAGATGATTTAATACTATTTATTATTATTATTATTCTGAATTCTGAACAGACGTCAGGTAAAGTGTCTGTCTGTGTGTATGTGCAGGAGCTGTCTTTCTCTCAGGTGTGGAGTGGATCGGTGCGGCGGCTGCATTGCTCGTTTGCTCTGGAGCGTCAGAGCGTGAGTGTGTGTGAGCTGTGCTGCAAGCTGTGCGTCAGACAGGTGGAGGGAGAAGGTCAGATCTTCCAGCTCTACACCACCCTGAGCGAGGTACAGTAACACGCTCTCTCTCGCTCTCTGCTGTCCCGCTCGGACATCTTTAGATGCTTGATATTTGCTCAGAATGAAAACACACACTCGTCTTTAAAGCTGTGATGCCTCAATCCCTTTCGCACGGAATGAATTCCTTCCGTGAATTCTTTAATATTATTTCCAAGCTTGTTGCAGGGCATTCTGGAATAGGGTGACCAGATGTCCCCGTACAGCAGGTTCAAAAATACAACGCAAAAACCCGACCATACAGTAACCCGCTTGTTATCGGAGCAGTCGTATAGTGATTACTTTTACCAACAGAGGGCGCTGCGAGCTACACTGATGACTTGGTCGCACACCAATACTTGAAGAATGTAACCTGGATGAGAGCAGAGCACTATTATCATCAATTATCAAAAGACACATTGTTATGCTTTTAAGCCAGTAACATATTAACTATTTATGTTAAATTAAAATAATGTTTGTATGTGCTTTACAACAGGGCTTGAATAGGGTGTTTTTAATTTTTTTTTAAGTTTTTAAATACAATTCACCAAAAATCACACTATGAGATAAATAGTACAATACAATAGTACACTAAGAGACAAATAGTAACTATAGCAAATAGCAGCAGATCAAAACACTATTATAACAAAATTATGACTTTACAAAAACACATGACCAAAATAAAAATATGAATATGAGAACATATGATAAGTAAAACTGTACTTAACAAATATTTGTATTTTTTTTTTTTTGTATTTAACATTTTCATAAACTGAGTATACACTAATTGCAACTTTACAAATGTTGTATCTTTACTGTTCCTAATTATGCTTATTATTATGCTTATTAGGCTCATTTTGAAAATAAAATGCAACATAATTATTTTGCCTAATTAAAACTAGTAAGATAGGATAGTGAGAGTAATTTCCAAGCACAAACAAAATAAAAAAATAAAAAAAGTTACTAAATTTGTCATCTATTTGGGAACATTAATACATTAAATACAGTTACAAACAGGAAATGTTAAAAATATATTAAATCCAGTTTTATTTTGATATAATATTTTGTTATAGTATAAAAAATTTTGAACTGCTTCTTGCTATTTACCATGATTACTATTAACTATTTTCATACTGTGATTTTTGGTGAATTGTCTTAAAACTAGATCAAAATCAAAACTGAAACAATCGTAATAATCAAACTAAACATCATCACATTTATATTAATAAAACAGGGAACCCACAACATTTGAAAAACAAGAACATTAAAGATATATTGACCCTGTTTTTTTATTCAAAGGAAAAAAAGATAAAAAAGAAAGAGAGAGAGAGAGATTCCAATGATATTTTGACCACTCTAGTTTCAGTTTCAGAAATCTGGTCAACTTCTGAGATAGAATTCTGGGATACTATCTAGTTAGGCAGCTCACTAGGGTTTGTAAGGGCTCTGTGCTCTCCATCAGCTGTCTTCCTTCAGTTCCCATGCGTTTGCGTCTCTGGAGAAGAGGCTGTTTCTGTTTAATCCGTGAGAAGAGCTTCAGCTACTCTTAACACCCTCACGCGTCTGTCTATACATCACAAAGGGTTTTCACCGAGCCGCTGTGTTTTTCTCTCTCCGCCGCTCCTGGGCTTTAATCAATGTGTCTAATTAAGAACAGCACAGATTCGTTAACATTATAGATGGATGCGTTGCGATGAACTGAGTCCTTCTGGGCTGCGAAGCGCGTCTGTCTGACTGATGTTTTCAGTGCACTTGTCATTTCATACTAGTAAAAATAGATTTATTGATCAAAGATGCTCATTTTGATACACTCGTGCAACGATGTTTAAAGGGACGGTTGACTGTTTTTTTTTCTAGGCTTGATTGGGTTTATGGGGTGCAGTCTAACGTGTTAATTCTTCGTTTTTGTTTTTGTTTTTTGTTTTTTTAAAAACGCATTATTTTTCATATAATTTACCTTTATTCTACACCACTCTGTCCCTTCTCTGATTATACCGCACTGATGATTTCCTGGTTTTATGAAGCCCCTCCCTCAGAAACACACAATGGGTTCAGATTGGTTACAGTCTTAAAAATAAAGGTGCTTCACGATGCCATAGAAGAACCTTTGAACCTTTAACATCTGAAGAACCTTTCTGTTTCACAAAAGGTTCTTTGTGGTGAAAGAAGGTTCTTCAGATTATAAAAAGGTAAGAAAGAGATGGTTCTTTAAAGAACCTTTGACTGAATGGTTCTTTGTGGAACCAAAAATGGTGGTTCTGTGGCATCGCTTGAAGAACCTTTTGAAGCACCTTTATTTTTAAGAGTGTAACTGGCCCAGTTTGTTGTGATTGATGAAACCGCCTAGTGCAGTTCAGAAACGTCCCGCCCCTCACCTCAGAATGTGTTCTGGCTGTATTGTAAACAATGGCGTCGTCAATATTGCTAATCAGTTTGAGCCCGATTGAGATCCAGAGAATATTAGTGAAGAGGATCGTGCAGAACTTGTGCAAGCACAGCTCTTACAGGATGTTTCAGAATGGTATGTTTCTTTGTTTGTTGTTGTCTCATATTTTTAGATACACTGTTATTTGTAAATGCTACTGCTTATGTTAACCTCTTATATACAGTTTTATCCTGATTAAAGCTGTAATACAGCAGAATACATGATTGCATTGTAGTGTTTTTGTAACAGTAAGAAGTGATTGCCAGCAAGTATTGCTCGCTACCATGGCAACCGTGTGCGTGTCCATGTTTAACGCTTCTCGTAGCTATGTGAAAAAATATGTCTGTCTAAAGTGTATTACTGGAACACAGTTCATTGATGGAGCTGTGACGAGCTGATGATCTGAGAGAGAGATGCAGAGCAGGGGATGCGAGGAACAGTAAGAACCGCTGCTATAGAACATTGATTTTGAAACTTGTGAATCCATTAGAATCGTTAGAAGACAGAATCGTGATTCATATATGAATAGATTTTTTCGTGCACCCCTAGTTTTGACGGCATGGCAACAACTCTTCCTCTTCTCTAAAGCAGATGGGGTTTATGTAAATTTCGGGGTTTGTGATGTCACCAACCCGGGAAGTAGCTTGTTGTAGTCCCTACCAGCCATTTTTGTAGGCATTAAAATTTTGTTTGCATTGAACTTTCAGCGTTGTAACTTTGCAGATATTGTTTATGCTCAAACAGCAACATTACACACTAACTAATGTTAAAAAAGTGAAATCCCAATCAACCACCCCTTTAAATGAGGAAGATTCTGTGGAGCTTTGGTTTCATCAGATGATTTAATTTTGTGATCATTTTCAGGAGAAATTAAAGTTGTATAATAATAATAACAATAATTAAATAGAATTTTAAAACATGGTTTCAGTATTCTAGTTGTCTTATGTCATTTCCGTCCGTGGCTTTTCTTATTTCATCTAAGTTTGAGGATTTTTAAAATATTTTTCTTTTAAAGTTTTTCGCAGTGTTATTTCTGTATTATTTTTACACAATTGTGACCCCGGAGCACAAAACCAGTCTTAAGTCACTGCGGTATATTTGTAGCAATAGCCAAAAATACATTGGATGGGTCAAAATTATTGATTTTTTCCTTTATGCCAAAAATAATTAGGACATTAAGTAAAGATCATGTTCTATGAAGATATTTTGTAAATTTCCTACTGTAAATATATCAAAACTTCATTTTTGATTAGTAATATGTATTGCTAAGAAATTCATTTGGACAAATTTAAAGGCGATTTTCTCAGTATTTTTATTTTTTTTGCACCCTCAGATTCCAGATTTTCAAATAGTTGTATCTCAGCCAAATATTTTCCAAACAAACTATATATCAATGGAAAGCTTATTTATTCAGCTTTTGAAAAATTGACCCTTAAGACTGGTTTTGTGGTCCAGGGTCACAACTGTAGCATTTTTTGTAACTTTTCATATTAATTTAAGTTTAAGTTTAGTAATATTGTTTTATATGTTTTATTCTTTTTTTATACCTTGTTTAATATCTTTTCATTCTTTCTATTTAGCTTTCTTTTTTTTCCAGGAATTTAATAACTTACATTTATTTTATTTTAGTTACTTGCCAAGGCAACATTTTTAATTTTCATAGTATTTATACTTTATTTAAGCTTTATTTTAATTAATGACAATGATTTTTAATATTTCATTATTATCATAGTTAACAGTACATAAACAACACTGGCACTAGGTGTTGAGGGTGATTAGGGTGGTTTTAAGTTTTTTAAATTTCGTTCCAACATTACTAAAACTAAGTTTTGTGCTTTTACTTAAAACTTTATTTGTTCAAAAGTACACTAAAAACTGTAATATTGTGAAATATTATTACAATTTCAAATAGCTGTTTTCTATTGTAATATATTTTTGTGATTCAAAGCTGAATTTTCAGCATTATTACAAATGCAAAGCAGCTGCGCTCATTTCACATCCTCCGCTTCTGTTCTTATAGATGTACAAAAGCAGAAGCTTTTATTTGGTGCTGTTGCTTTTTACGAATAATATCACCAACGAGAGTGATTTAATTAAACCGCCTCCTCAACACACACGCACTCACACACAATTGAGATTGCAGCTCGGATTTTAATGCATTGGAAATGTCAGTCGATATTATTTCCAAGAAGCAGAGTGCATCTCCAGCAGTGAAACAGCCTTGATTCGGTGAGAACATTTCTAAATACCAAAAGAGCAGTAGAGCTCAGCGGGAGACTGAGACGCATGATGCTGTTTATACATATGAAGATACATACGAGCAGCTTTAAAATGAAGAAACACGTTATAGCAAGTCGTCTGTTATTGATCAGAAGAACTATGTGTATCAAGTCTCTGCTTATTATTGTCTCTGCTTATTATTGACTTACTGTCAAAGTAACACTCATCATCATGTGATTATAATTACATTTATATTTTAAATGTATATTTTAGATAAAGAACATTATATTTCATCTATGGCGTTCTGAGTGATTGCTAAGGTGGGGATATTGTTTTGCGCTTTTGTCATTTCTATTTAGCTTTTAAGGGGACCTATTATGCCCCTTTTTACAAGATGTAGTATATACAAGATGCAAGATGTCTGTGTAGTGTTAGCCCAAAATACCTCACAGATTATTTATTATTCCATGCTAAAAATTCCATTTTTTTAACAGAAGGAAATCCATGCTGTTTTTGTGCATGTATCTTTAAATGCAAATGAGCTGCTGTGCCCCGCCCCCTTTCCAGAAGAGTCTTTAAAACTCGTGTCTCGCATACGCTGCCAAAACAAAATGTCTGTTTGGTTTGGATTAGCATGTTTATTGTTCTCACGTTACATTGCAGTTCGTCGTCATCATAAAAGTGTATTATTTTCACGCATTTTAAAGCAGCATTGGTTTAAACAAGTTTCAGGTTTAATTTATTCATATAGCACCATTTACAACAGCAGCAGCTGACCAATGAGCTTTACAGCATCAAATAAAATAAGTAGTAAATAAAACAGAGTAAATAAATAAAATCAGTAAATCAATAAACATCTGGAATTTGGTGTTCAGAGCACACACATCCGAAAGTT
>JAFVLL020001645.1:0-28679 GCA_021397915.2 Tor tambroides
TGTCGTAAGAGTTTTATAAGAGTAACGTAACATATCAACATGATGATGATGAATTTGTAAGTAAATGTAATTAACATCAAAATAAATTCACAAGATCAAGTATATTGTTTGCACATGTTTATTTACATTAACATAAGAGCACAAGTATAGATCTGGAACTTCTTTAAGTCTGTCTAAATATGTAGTAATTGCAATGTCTTCTGGTCCATATCCTTTCCTTAGGAAGGTGTGCTAGACACTTAATGTAACATAAAAATACTAGACATATTTATATATTTTGCTATTGTATTGTGGAGTGACACTTTCATAAACTTTTCTATGCTCCTCTGATTATATAATGGTAAATATTACAATATCATATAGCACAACAACAGTGATCACCAATAATGATAAGACTAATACTCACAATAAAAATAATAAGGTCATATAGATCATAACACCGTCTCGAGGTAAGAAGTGGATTATCCTTCACCTAAAATTTCTTTTCATCCTGAAATGCGAGGCAAATATTGGATCACAATAATTAGGCACCACAGTTTCCACAAATCCCTTCACTCGATTGGGATGTTCTCTTTTATTCTGGACGGCAAGGGCAGTGACTGTAACATGTGTATTTTGCAGTACACGTATTTATACCGATTTCATCAGGGTCCGAAAATTCTTCTAAAAGAACACAAAGAATGGCCTTCTCAGCTGCCATAGTTGCAACACTTGCGTCATCAGAACAGGGTGTTCAACGCACCACCGTTTCCGTTTAATAAACGTTTTGCACCGTTTTTTTTTTGGGGCTGAACGCAGCCCTGGTTTGGTTTTTTGAGAGACGAGCAGAGACGGCAACGTGGCTATTTGATTGGTGATTTGATCGCGCTGTGCTTATTCCATTCATTTGTGTATCATATCGTAGCCTATAAGGTTTAAATAATTGCCTTTTAAATATTAGCCTACACAAATATTTTAATAAATATTTTAATTTAAAATATAAATTGATATTACTCTTGCCAAGCTCTGATATCTGAGAGATGCATGAGAGGCTTTTAAGCAACGCGTTGTTTGATTTGCGCTCTTTTCATTCACAAAGTTTACATTCATCCATTCACGCACTCATTATTGCGTAGATTTAGAGGTTTGTGTAAAACATCGCGCTGATCCGCTGGTTTACCTGTTACCTAGCAAACACCAGAGTGTGCCAGCCTCAGCCAAATATTCGGGCAGATTTATTCGCTATCCGTTATTCGTTTTTGAAGCCATTATCTGCGCCTTTCCGAATCGGCTTCGGGTACACCGCTAGTCGACATAATTGACAACATCGACGATAAAAAAAATCATCTACAAATATTTTTGTTGTCGAGTAGTCATTTTATCTAATATGACCTAATGTAAGAGCCTGCAATAATGCGGTTTGACCATTGTCGCTCAATAAGGAAATAAACACAACAAAATCTGACAACGGTGAGAACGCAGCAACGCTGATTACAGCGATGTGGATGTCAAGTCACTTTTATTTGTTTAGTACTTTATGCAATAGACAGCCTTAAATCAAGCACCTTTACAGTAGCACCTTTTACCTTTATCAAACATTAAAAACCAGGGTCAGTGTCACTTAGAATTAGCTACAACTTGATTTTCTGTTATAAAGCAGCTCTCCAGTGTGGAGCTTGCTAATGATAAAATCATTTTATTAGTGGGAAAAATATTTAATTAAAGTGATAGTTTGGTTTGCAGAGATCAACGCTTGATCTAGCTCAAGACTTTTTTGATTATCATAACCCTATAAGGTATTTTAAGAAAGATTATGTTGTGAATAAAATAGTTTATCCAAAAATAAAATGTCTTATCACCTACCTTTATTTTGTTTCTTATCCATATGACTTACAAAAGATGTTAGGCAGAATGATGTGTCGTTGACGTCATTCAGTTACTTTTTCAAATTAAATAGTGAATGAGAGAGTTTCTCTATCAGTTATCTCCTTTTGTGTGCCAAATTTATTTATTTTTTATAAATTAATTGTATAATAATTGTAATTACATAATTCAAAAACTGAAGTGCTTACCTTTATTTTTTTTTGTTAGAATACAGTATATATAACTCAGTATTATAACTAATTTTAAAAGCTGAAAAATCAAAGTCTACTGATTAATCAGTGAATTAATCGACGATTAGTTGATTAATTCGCTATCCGTTATTCGTTTTTGAAGCCATTATCTGCGCCTAATTATCTAATCTAAGACGATTAGTCGATTAATCATTCTAATAATCCTTAGATTGATCATCATCAAAATAATTGTTTGTTGCAGCCCTAATCTAAATACATGATTATGCTTTTTTAAAAATCTTGACAGTCTAATCAGAACATCAGCATTTATTCTGCAGATTTATTCTGAACAGTTAATTTATCAATTATTGTGGCATCTCTTTTAATACTGATTATAATTCATTGATTTGTATGCCAATGTATTTTAAACTTACTTAAAAATTGAAGTTGAAATTGGTTAAACTGCTTTGATTAATATGAAGTAATGGAAAAACATATGCTGCCATGACATATTAATCATATCAGTCTGTACAGTGCATATATTGCAGTTTTAACATATGTTGCCATTATTATTATTATTATTTTACAGTGCAAATATCTAACTATTTGTCTGGGAATCTTCTGTCATTATTCATTGTCATTATTCACTGTAAAATTTCAGAAATTTACTTATGTTTGATTAAGTGTTTTACATTAATGACATCTTTTCTTATTTTTATGAATGATTCAAAAACTATATGATTATATTATATTATATGATGTATTTAAAAAAAAAAACTAAAGAGTTGGGATAATTCTAACCTTAAAATAATTACCCTTTATAAGTAAAAAAATAATTTATTTCCCTTAATAACTGAACGATGCATAATTATCTTTACTAAACTCACCTTTAAATATGTGGTAACACTTTCATTTAGGGACCAAACTACACTGAACAAAATTATAAACGCAACACTTTTGTTTTTGCCCCCATTTTTCATGAGCTGAACTCAAAGATCTAAGACTTTTTCTATGTACACAAAAGGCCTATTTCTCTCAAATATTGTTCACAAATCTGTCTAAATCGGTGTTAGTGAGCACTTCTCCTTTGCCGAGATAATCCATTATTGCACAGGTGTGCCTTAGGCTGTCCACAATAAAAGGCCACTCAAAAATGTGCAGTTTTACTGTATTGGGGGGGTCCGGGGGGGTCTGAAAACCAGTCAGTATCTGGTGTGACCACCATTTGCCTCACGTAGTGCAACACATCTCAATCGCATAGAGTTGATCAGGTTGTTGATTGTGGCCTGTGGAATGTTGGTCCACTCCTCTTCAATGGCTGTGCGAAGTTGCTGGATATTGGCAGGAACTGGAACACGCTGTCGTATACGCCGATCCAGAGCATCCCAAACATGCTCAATGGGTGACATATCCGGTGAGTATGCTGGCCATGCAAGAACTGGGATGTTTTCAGCTTCCAGGAATTGTGTACAGATCCTTGCAACATGGGGCCGTGCATTATGCTGCAACATGAGGTGATGGTCGTGGATGAATGGCACAACAATGGGCCTCAGGATCTCGTCACGGTATCTCTGTGCATTCAAAATGCCATCAATAAAATGCACCTGTGTTCATTGTCCATAACATATGCCTGCCCATACCATAACCCTATCGCCACCATGGGCCACTCGATCCACAACGTTGACATCAGCAAACCGCTCACCCACACGACGCCATACTTGCTGTCTGTTATCTGCCCTGTACAGTGAAAACCGGGATTCATCCACCTCTCCAAAGTGCCAGACTCCCTCGAATGTGAGCATTTGCCCACTCAAGTCGGTTACGACGACGAACTGCAGTCAGGTCGAGACCCCGATGAGGACGACGAGCATGCAGATGAGCTTCCCTGAGACGGTTTCTGACAGTTTGTGCAGAAATTCTTTGGTTATGCAAACGGATTGTTGCAGCAGCTGTCCGGGTGGCTGGTCTCAGACGATCTTGGAGGTGAAGATGCTGGATGTGGAGGTCCTGGGCTGGTGTGGTTACACATGGTCTGCGGTTGTGAGGCCGGTTGGATGTACTGCCAAATTCTCAGAAATGCCTTTGGAGACGGCTTATGGTAGAGAAATGAACATTCAATTCACAGGCAACAGCTCTGGTGGACATTCCTGCAGTCAGCATGCCAATTGCACGCTCCCTCAAAACTTGCGACATCTGTGGCATTGTGCTGTGTGATAAAACTGCACATTTTAGAGTGGGCTTTTATTGTGGCCAGCCTGCGCAATAATCATGCTGTCTGATCAGCATCTTGATATGCCACACCTGTGAGGTGGATGGATTATCTCGGCAAAGGAGAAGTGCTCACTAACACAGATTTAGACAGATTTGTGAACAATATTTGAGAGAAATAGGCCTTTTGTGTACATAGAAAAAGTCTAAGATCTTTGAGTTCAGCTCATGAAAAATGGGGGCAAAAACAAAAGTGTTGCGTTTATAATTTTGTTCAGTGTAGTTGCTTATTAGCATGCATATTTCTAGCATATTGGCATTAGCACTTAGAAAGCAAATATTAATGCCTTATTCTGCATGACCATGTTTTAGATCTCTTAACCCTACCCTATACCTAAACTAAGCAACTACCTTACTAACTATTAATAAGCAGCATATTAGGAGTTTATTAAGGCAAAAGTTGTAGTTAATAGTTTGTTAATACTGAGAATTGGTCCCCAAACTAAAGTGTGACCAAATATGTTATCACGCACTGTTAATAAACGCGCATCTTTGCCTATTTTAAGTTCTCTATTAAAACATTAATAGCAGAAACACCATTGATAGTCTTTATAGTTTTTGCAGGAACTTATTGGCTCCAATAAGCACTTTGTCAGTTTTTAAGTGTGCTGCCCTTTTGGAAAGCATGCTAAGAATTTCATCCAGTGTTACAGTCTGAGAAACCCCAAAGGGAGCCTCACGTATCTTGTCATTATTACAGCATTTTCAAGAGATGTAAACAAAACACTTTCCTGCAGATTTTCCTTTCCCATTCAGCTGGTTGACTGGCTACCTGGCCATTCTGGTTGGTGCTGGCATGACCTTTGTTGTTCAGAGCAGTTCGGTGTTCACTTCTGCCATCACTCCTTTGATAGGTGAGTCCTTTCTCTCTTGGCTGACCAGGTTGAACATATGGGCAAGAAAGTCAGCAAAGTGTTTGAATTTCTCCTGTATAATTTAGCTGTGCTCCCAGATGACCTAAAGAAATTCATTACACCCAAGAGCACCTCTGAGTAATGCACTAATATTTGCATTTAGACACCACTAAGCCTCAGAGGAGGTAATCTTTAGCCCTCACAGGGTTGACTGTTGACTTCCACTCATTCGTGTTCACTTGTCTATGAGCTTTGTGCTCTGTGAGTCAATGGTCTTTTCTGGCCTGTGAATAATGTGAAGGTTTTACTCAATACAGTAACTTATGCACTCGATTTCCCAGGGAAATGACAGACATAAGTTGTTATGCGTCAACAAATAAGAGCTAGAGAGAGGGAAATGAAATAGAGGAAGGGAGAACCAGTGCCAAGAGAAGAGAGATCTACACTTGATGCTCTCAACCCTTTCTAATCCACCTGCCCTTCTGACGGATAGACGAGTGATGGTCTAACATTGCTCCTGGGTTTATTGTAATTATCTACACAGTGATTAGACTTTCTAGTGAGGCATGACAGCTAGATTATGGATCCATAGCATCCTAATTACATTGCCTGGGAGACCACTAATCCTAAAGAGTTTTAGAGCTGCCACGGAAGCCATAATTTGTGCAGACTATATTTTTCAAACATTATTTGTTCCTCTCAATGGCAAACACACAGGTAGTCTTTTCAAACAGATGTTGGTCCTGTTGCAAATGGTGCACTTGATGTGGATACGTGTGCAAACATCTCTTTTAAAAAGACTTAAAGAATCAATAACAAATAAGATTGTCCATGATAAAGACAAAGAAAACTCTTTTAAAATTAACTTAAAGGTGACATATCATGAAAATCTGTTTTTTCCCCCCAATGTTTTCCATGTTCAATATTCGGGTCCCCGGTACATCTACCAAGACAGAAAATGTGAAAAAGAACAACCCAGTAAATTTTTTTTGCTAAGCCTTTCTCTGCAAGCTTGTGAAAAAAGGAGCTGCTCGGATTTCGCTCTCCCCATGACGTAGAAAGGGGATATTATTATAATATTACCGCCATTTAATCTGCACGTTTTCATCCATGGCGCTGCTGTTGTGTTTTCACAAGCGACAACAATGTACCAGTTCTAACGCCATGGTGAAAGTTCGAGCAAAGCATGCTAACTGCTCTGTCTTTGGCTGCACTGACGAGCACAGAACACTGTTTAGAGTCCCAGCCTCAGAGGAGACAAGAGAGCAGTGGATTTATTGATTTATTTACTATATATTACGCTGCTGCCACACAGATCTAATATAAACATGCAATTTTTTCCCAGCTGTTTACCTTCACAGACATAACCGGCTGTTTTCGTAACTCGTGTGTTTTTAACATAAACTTGTGTGTATTTGACAGATTAAGAGCAATAAGACATGAAAGAGAACTTAGTTTAGTGCTTACATACTGTGTAACAGCCGCTTTCTGTGCGCGTGCTTTGGATGTGTGTGCTCGGAAGTGAAAGCTAATATGGTTTAAAACGCATGATTTCAGTGCAATAGACATGATAATCAAAACCAAACATTTGTTTTTTGGCAGAATATCTGAGGTACGAGCTGTAAAGGCGCAGCCCTATTCTGAAAAAAGCATCTAAAAGGACATGCACGAAAACAGCGTGTTTCTGCTTCCACTCAAAATAGGAAATTTCAAAATGATATAATAAATGATCTGTGGGGTATTTTGAGCTGAAACTTCACAGACACACTCTGGGGACACCTGAGACTTGTAAAACATATTGTAAAAAGGTGCATAATAAGTCTCCTTTAAACTTAAACAATTGTACACAATTGTACATTTTTAAATATCTTTACTAACTTTACAGTCCTTATATATATATATATATATATATATATATATAGTATATATTTTTTCATTAGGATATCATAAATATTTTTGACTTCATGTCCACCCAACTGAAAACATTGAAGAGTTCATGTATAGAGCTTCATTGTATATGAGTTGCATTTTTATATATTTTGGAATAATTTAATAAATCAAGACCATAATAATAATAATAATAATAGTTTTATATCGATGACCCTTATAAGGGTGCATAAAAATGCCACTATGTGCCCTTGATGTACCCTTTTACCGAAACCGTGGTACAGACTTCACAGCAGATTATTCCCCCAAAATCCATACAGCATAATGTAGATTCTGAGGGCTGTGTGTGCCATTTGGGACAAGGCCATTTTCATAAGGTAAATCCCAGTTCCATCATGGTCATACGTGGTCATCCAATTTGCTCTTAATAAGGTTAGATTGACCTTATTGGAAGGTCTCATTAAAAACAGAATCATCTGCTCTGGTGAACTCTCATGTTCATTGTGCTTTCAGGCATTGGTGTGATAAGTATCGAGCGGGCCTACCCTCTGACCTTGGGCTCCAATATTGGAACAACCACTACAGCCATCTTAGCTGCATTAGCTAGCCCAGGAGACAAGCTAGCTGCGGCCTTTCAGGTGATCCCATTTGAGACATGAACTTTCTCACTTAATTAAACAGTGGCTGAGCTGGAGGACTTTAGGAATGATACATTGATCTTAGAATATTGATGCTCCTGGCAGTATGTTGTATGGAGAGGATTGATCCTTACATAAAAATATGGATCCTGCATTTTTTTTTCTAACTAGTGATTTTATTATTTAAATAAAATTATTTAAATTATAACATTTTAATTATTAATTGTTTCAATTATTTAAATAATTTTTTACTATTATAAAAATAACAACAAATGTGAATCATATTTTTTCAAGCGCTTTGAAGTGGGAAAAAATTGTTGGATGATTTAGTTTTGAAGACAGGAACAATTTCTCCTGCTCATTTTTAACACATGGTTATTTTACACTAAATAATGATGTAATCATTATTATAATTGATGTATGTGTGATGTTTATTACATTTATTTAAATTTAAATTTATCATGTTTATTAGTTTTAAAGTCACCATCAAAATTTTGTTCATAACGAATAACAGCTTTCCAATTTAATGTTAAATGGCTAAAATTATTTTTGTGATTTTGTTTAAATAAACATTAAACAAACATCAAAATTAAACAGACAAAATGTCTTTAAAAAAATCGACTGCAAATATAAATTATATTAGTTCTAATATGCTGATTTGGTGTTCAAGAAACATTTTCTTATTATGATCAGTGTTTAAAAGAATTGTGAGCTGTTTAATATTTTGTTGAAACCATTTTCAGAATTCTTTGATGAATAGAAATACATCATGTGAAATAGAAATCTTTCTTAACATTATAAATGTCTTTACTGTCACCTTTGAATAATTAAGTGCATCCTTCCATTTAATGCCGACGTGAAAATAATAACACAAAAGTCTGATAGTTTACAGTTTAGGCCTATTTAATTGTCAATTTAATGTTAAATGGCTAAAATTTCATTTTCATGTTTTTGTAATTTTCAAGGAATAAACATTAAATAAACATCAAAATCAAACAGACAAAATTTATATAAACTGTATCTCTCTAAGGGACAGATATACTAAACAGGGCAAATTAGTATTAGAGCGCAATTCCATAAAAGCGCTGATGGCAGGGGAAAATTCTGCGTGTGATTTACTGACAATGCACACATTAAAGAACAGACACAGCCAGATCATTTCCTTAATGACCAGCGCAATCTACCAAGAGCAGCGCAAATTACCGTCTGCTTTAAGACTTGATTTTTAATAATGGCACAAATACCAGTAATTTGACGAGTGCAAACGTTAAAAAATTGCATTGCGTGATTCATTTTAATACTCTACTCATAAATTTTGCGTCTGATAGGGAAACTCCCACAAATGCATATTCAGTAAGGTCAGGTGCAAAAATAACTGGGTCCATGCCCTTTCAGCGCTAATTATTCACTTAATCCTGACAGTACTATTTTAACGCCAAAAAACAGGTTGCGCTGGCACAAGCTGTTAGTAAATCTGGCCCTAAGTTACTAAATTGTTAATTTTATTCATTTTATCCATAAAAATTGCAAAAACATTTAATTTAATAGAGATATTGGTATATTGGTATCAAAATATTGGCCAAAATAGTTCTCGGTAAGAGGCTGAAAAGAAGTCGTATCTTTCATTCCTAGAAGACTCACAGCACAGACCCATTACAGTTTGTAAAGTAAATTAAACCATGTTCTATCCCTCATGATGCTAAGCACATCATCTCTCTCAGGTTGCTCTGTGTCATTTCATCTTTAATATTCTGGGCATATTACTTTGGTACCCAGTTCCTCTTAGCCGTCTCCCCATCCGCATGGCACGATTTTTGGGTGAGCGGACATCAAAATACAGGTGGTTTGCTGTGATGTACCTGATTCTTTGCTTCCTCCTCCTGCCATCCATTGTCTTTTCCCTCTCCATGGCTGGATGGCAGGTTCTGGTGGGTATCTGTGTACCATGTGTTGCTGTCCTCCTCTGCATTGTTGTTGTGAATAGACTGCAGTCACAAAAGCCTCACCTCTTGCCTTGGTGGCTGCAAACCTGGGACCACCTACCTCTCTGGATGCACTCACTCAAACCAGTGGATAACATCATCACAAGAGTCACATTGTGCTGCAGGGAAACCCGGAACAATGATCAGAGCCGCATGTCTCCTGAGGATCTGCCACAACTGACAGAATATGAAACTGAGAAAAATCTTGCGCCTTTGGCACACAAAAGCCCAGCTTTGATTTATGGTTATGAGACTGAGACTGGGGCTGTTTTTTACTCACTGAATGGCAAGAGCAGCAGGCTGTAGACAATATACAGTATGTGGTCCATTAAATGCTTTTCAATCCTTAGAATGGTTTATCTTTTTATATTGTGATTAAACAGGTATCCTCTCTGGACTTTTTGTGAGTGTGACTGCTAAACTGACACAGCTGCAGAAATTCATTCATACAATGGAGTTCAGTTTTTTAACCTTAAAAAAATATTGTCAGCCTATTATATAAGCTGTTATTTTCTATTAATTTTGTAAGTATATAAGTTTGCAATTTTATAAACTATGTGATCATGTCTAAAGATTTAAACATCATGTTTTTTTTTTAGGAATAAACAACAAAATAAAACAGACAAATTTTAAGAAAAAAATAAAAATGTTGTGCCGCCCCTAAAAAGAAAAATTATATTTAAATGCTTTTGTATTCTGTTACAAAACTTTTGCATTCTCTTTAGACATGGAAATAATATGAAATGAGAGCAAGAACATGGTAACAGGTTTTAGCATAA
The DNA here is from genome assembly GCA_021397915.2 of Tor tambroides. Classification (NCBI taxonomy): domain Eukaryota; kingdom Metazoa; phylum Chordata; class Actinopteri; order Cypriniformes; family Cyprinidae; genus Tor; species Tor tambroides. Next base: position 10,442 of record JAFVLL020001645.1, read on the forward strand.
ATTAAATGTGGGAAGGAACTAAATATTATATTTTTTAATATATATTAATGTCAAGCCAAAATCACCAAGCCAAAATGTTGGCATGTTGGTGTCACGCCCCTGGACTGTTTTGTTGTGTTTATGCTCCCCATGTGTTCCCTGTGACCCAGTTTCTCCTCAGTCTGATTGTTAACTTGATTCGAGGTGTGTCTCCTTATCTCCCTCGTTATCCTGAGTTTAAAAGCCCCAGTCCTTTCAGTTAGTGTTTGTCGGTCCTTGAATGTCTTCCCTGCCTGTGCTCCATGTAACCCTGTTGGATTATTAAAGCCTCTATTTATGAATTCTCCGTGTTTCCTCGTCTCCTCGTTCCTGGTCTCCGTGCTTCCGTGACTCCCATGAAACGTGACAGAAGGACCGACCAATACAGTTACCTCTGCATCTTCCCTCTGTTTTTGTTTCCGCCTTTTTTTTCCTCAGTGTTTTGTTTCCGTTGTGTTTCTATGGACCCCCTCCTTCGCCCGGAATATCTCCTCCTCCTGTTTCTGGTCCTCGCAAGCCTCACCACCTACCCGGACGACGCGCTCTGTGCGTTCTACGACGCCAGTTTGAACATCATGTACAGGGCGCCGTCGTCCGAGGATGGCCCTCGAGCGAGTTTCGCCGCCTTTGTGGAGTGGACACTGGCAAGACACGGATCCCCGTTCACCGTCTGTCCCGAGGGGGATCTCGCTAGTGCCACTCCGGATTCAGTGCCCAGCCCACCATTTCCCCGCTGCGTGGAGCGCATGCCCGAGCCCACCGCCGCCGGCAACAACGCCCGCCACAAGGGAGAATACCGCGGACAGTGATAGCGCGGAGAGGAGCTCCACCCCTGCACCGCGGCTGAGGGTGAGCTGAGTATGGTGCGGGGATTGTGCCACAGCACGGGAGAAAGGGCTCCACTTCCCGAGTTTGGCCCAGGGAGGGCCACAGATCCCGAATCCAGCCCTCCTTCACCTCCTGAGTTTCCTTCGTCTCCGCTGGTCCCGTCCAGCCCTCCTGAGTTTCCTTCGTCTCCGCTGGTCCCATCCAGCCCTCCTGAGTCTCCTTTGTCTCCGCTGGTCCCGTCCAGCCCTCCTGAGTCTCCTTCGTCTCCGCTGGTCCCAGCCAGCTCTGCGCCTCCAGAGCGCCCTCCAGTGCTTGCTCCTAGAAAGTGCACTCCAGTGCCCGCTCCCCGAGAGTGCCCTCCAGTGGCTGCTCCTCGAAAGCGCACTCCTGTGTCGGCTCCTGTTCAAAAGTTCATCCTGGGAAGCCTGGAGGCTCACAAATGCCCGCTCTCCCACCCGCTCCTGCCTCCTCCACTGCTGTCGTCTGGCAGCCCCTCTACTTGCCCTCAGCCCACCATCTATGCGGTGCGAGCTCCGCGGGACTGCCATCCTCCAGTGTCACCGGGGCTGGAGTATCCCTCACCTCCGCCTTCAGCCTCCGAGGCCCAGACTTCGCCTTGGCCCGTCAACCCGTCGGCTCCACCATGGCTCCTAGCTCCCTCCTCTCCGCTGTGGCCCATCTGTCCACTGGCTCCGCCGGGCTCCCTCGTCGCTCCAGCTCCGCCTTGGTCTGGCATCGACCATCCTGCGCCTCGGGACTCCACTCCTCCGGCTGTGCCTCGTCCCTTCGTCCCTCTGGCTCCGTCAGGCTCCTCCATCCCCTCGGCTCCTCCTCAGTCCTCTGTCGCTCCGGCTCCACCCCATCTCCGCCTCGGTCGCCGGCACCATCTGCTCCGCCTTGGTCCCCCGGATCCTCCCCGTCGCCCTTGCTCTTCGGTTCTCCATCTCCGCCTCTGGCTCCTCCTCCACCTGCTCCGCTGCCGTTGGTCGGCCCCCTGGAGTCGGTGGCCATCCCTCCTCCATGGCTCCTCCCTCCGTCAGCTCCACCATGGGCCACCGTTATGGCTGTGGCCTGGGTCCCGCCAGGCTCCTCCTGCTCCGGGTCCCTCCTGTCTCTCCCCTGGCTCCTCCTTCCTTCGTCGCCTCCCTGGTCTCTGTCTGCCGGCCCCCTCCCGGGTGTCCGTCCTCCTCCTGAGCCTCCGCCTTTGTTCCCACTCGTTTCCCCCCTCCCCTCTGTTGTTCCACGGTGCGAGGACGCACCTTCCGGGAGGGGAGAGTAATGTCACGCCCCTGGACTGTTTTGTTATGTTTATGCTCCCCATGTGTTCCCTGTGACCCAGTTTCTCCCCAGTCTGATTGTTAACTTGATTCCAGGTGTGTCTCCTTAGCTCCCTCGTTATCCTGAGTTTAAAAACCCCAGTCCTTTAAGTTAGTGTTTGTCTGTCCTTGAATGTCTTCCCTGCCTGTGCTCCATGTAACCCTGTTGGATTATTAAAGACTCTATTTGTGAATTCTCTGTGTTTCCTCGTCTCCTCGTTCTTGGCCTCCGTGCTTCCTCGACTCCTGGTATTGTGACAGTTGGCAGATAGACGTTTGATTTGTTTATTATTTGAAAACTACTATTTAAATCTATTTTCCGTGATAGGTTAATTTTATACTGGCAAATATTTGAAATCTGACAACACAAAATGTAATGTGACAAAAATAATGGGACAACAGATTAGCATATTCTTGCAAGTGCCTAATAACTGTCAGATTGATAGGAACACCCCCTTTTTTTTTTTTTTTTTTTTTTTTTTTTTTTTTTACAGAATGCGTCACAGAATTTTATGAACATGCCTGAAGTAATGGTCTGTCATAAATTCATGAAGGGTTGTTTTTTTTCAGTCAAGCTCAGTCCGACTAGATGAACACTTTTAAATTCACTTTGTTGAGTGGTCCCTGTGGCTTCTACTGACAAGTCAATTTTAAAATGAAATGATTCAGTCCTCAGAAGCAATGACATGCATAGTCAAGCATATAAATGGCTGACTAATTACAACACACTTTTAAAAATGGGAACGGTCATTGTCACATGAAATTAAACTGACCAACTTTTCTTTGAGTTCAACTTGATGCATAAAAGAAGTATTTTCCTATTAAATGATATTTAAATTTTATTCATTCTCATTATTTTAAAAAAAGATTCATACTGATGCATGTGCACACAGTAATCTTAAGCTGACCTGCCTAATATTTTTTTTATGTAAAAAATCGGTAACACTTTATTTTAAGGTGTCCTTGTTACACATTACATGTACTTACTATTGTAATAACAATAAATTATGCATGAATACATGCAAGTAACCCTAAGACAAACCCTAATCCTATCCCTAACCCTATAGTAAGTACATGTAGTATTATTACTCCATACTTAAATGCATAATTACACTGTAACAAGGACACCTTAAAATAAAGTGTAACCAAAAACTGACCAAAGACCTGCCAGACACTCAATGCATAAATATCAGTCCTCTCACTGACAGTTCTCGTTGATAGTGCTGAACAAGCTTTGAATGGAAGATAGGTCTACTGTACATACTGTACTTACTGAACTTGTGTATCCGACACATTCCACAGTGTGACCAATAATTCCAGGAACAGCAAGTATGTGGGCTTTGAGGACCACCCACACAAACAAGATGCTGTAAAAATCCTTTTAAACTACTTGGTGGTGGTGCAATTAAAGTTCGATTGAGGACCTCTGTATATTTCTCTCAAACGTTGATTAAGAGGTTGCCGCAGGACAGAAAGCCCAGTGCTTTTATAACATGATTTTGATATATTTTCGCTCCAGTTTTACTCTCATAAGTCTATGTACTTGAAACACATTTAAACCAAAGCAAATAAAACCTGTACTGTACTTCTTTTTAATAAATAATTACTAAGCAGCCATTAAAAAAAGTATGTTCTATTATGAATGTGTGTAGTATGAATTTAATACGGACATACTATATCCGTCATGTTCTCATTGTCATGTGACCTACCAGCGTCAGTTACATCGCTTCACCAGAGATAGTCTTATGGGAAATACGAGGGTCTGTAGTACTTACCATTGGAGAAAGCATAACAGTCAACTTAATGACATTGAATTTCAGTCAGAGTTGTGCAACATTTAATCGCCATTTACGGACAGTATAGGAATGAATGAGAAGTGCCGTAAACTGAATCCTTCCAGTCGTAAAAAGTCTGCCATTTTTTAGGGGTAAACTCTAAAACTAGTTCAATCCAAAACTATTGTTCAGTGTAAGACATGTTGAAGATTAGCCGATAGATTGTTGATTCATTAAATGATAAGCTGTTTCCTCATAAAAGCTGTTTATTCAGTGTAGTGAAGCCTCTCCTCCATTGACATCCATTAAAAATAAAATGGGCTCTGGTCTCCTTCGTTAGCATTAGCTGTTATGCTTTTTTGGCTAAAGGTGGGAGTCTTGCCTTCCAGTGGCTTTGGCTTCACTACCATTCACAAACACAAAACAGGCTGGCAATGTTGCAGTGGTGCCTGCAGCTGTATGGCTGTACATGAACGCTCTGACTGACCTGAGAAACATTTTCCCTGTGAATATTTCAGTTAGGCTATTATGTGTATCCCATTTTCATGTCAACTAACTAAGCGATGCCAGTCATTTGTGAATAAATCATTGTTTTGAGTCGTTTTTTCACTTTAGTCAACTGGCCAAACGGGTTTGTAAAATGGTCTGAATCGAATCACATTTGTTCAAGATACTTAATAATCAGCGAACAAACTGCACTGGATAAAGTTGGTATTCACCTACAAACTGAAACATGAGCGCAATTGAAAGGGCTATTTTTTGAGAGGAAACTTTGAGAAAAATCAACACCAATAAACACCATTCATACCAAAAGTGTTTTTTTTTTTTGTTTTTTTTTGTCTGTCTGTCTGTGCTGTTTTCCAGTTGTTTTCATAACATGTGCTAGATGGATGTCTTTAGTTTTATGTCATTTTTGTGTTTTAAAAGGTCTCTCATGCTCTCAAATCATGTTTGGTCAAGTGTGTAGTAGTTACATGAAGTTACATGAATGCTAGACATAGAATGTTTGAAATTTAAGTGTGAAATCCGAATGAAATTCAGCAGTGCTGTGTCCAAAGGGTGTTGCACTGTTATAGAGTTGCCTTTGCAATCTATAGTCTGTTTTGAAACAATCTGATGGGAACAGGTAGGTCCTGGCAGTTTCATTGTATGAGGAGTTAAGTTGGCTGACCTTGTGAGACTGGCATGGAACTGGAACTGGGTCTATGGGGCAGGTTTCTCGGGCCAGCAGGTCTTTTCTTCCCTCTTTTTGAGTCTGGAGCACAGATATTGTGGGCAGTCACTTTTATGAAATATCTGTAATGGCAGTTATTAAATTTAAAGCAGTTATGGATGTCACAATTACTGCGTATCAAATATGCGGTTGTGTACCGTCGCTTCCAGCATAATATTGCTTTCTCCAGTGAAAAAGTCATCTTCTCTGAATCAGGAAAGAAATATGCACCGTTTAAAGGGAAAACAGGCCAAAACAGTTCTAAACAAAAATATTGTGGATTTTGATGTGAGAGAGGATGGAATTTTTCACTGGAGGAAGTGTGAAAATTGTGGATTACTGTGATGTTTTTATCAACTTCTGGACTTCAACCAACGGCCCCCCATTCACGGCAGAGGATCCATTGGTGAGCAAGTGGTGTAATGCTTAATTCCTCAAAATCTGTTCCAATGAACAAACAAACTCATCTACATTTGGATGACCTGAGGGTGTGTAAATTGTCATCAAATTTTCATTTTTGGGTGAGTTATTCCTTTAAGTAATAATTAATCTAAAGTAATAATCTTTGAGTAATAATGAATTTTCTTGCAATTATGAAAATATGTTTACTGACTGTTCTGGGTTCTGCATCTCTTGCTATTTTAACACCGCTGCAGGGGAAGATCCTTAGCATGAGGATTAGCATGCTAAGCATTGCATTAGCAGGCAAAACATTAGCATCTCTGCATGTAGTCTGCCCTATCCAGCTGTGTTGGAGTAAGACCATATGCTGTGTCTCTCAGAGGTGCACACAAACATGTCAACACAAACTCTGTTATTGTGTTAGTAATACATGTTGAATGACAGCATGTAAGGCATGCTTTCTCTGAATGCTAAGTGGCAGAGATTTTAGTATCTAGTATGTTGAAAGCATTAGAAGTGACTGAAGAGTAAATATACCCATTAACACTTTACAATAAGGTTTGATTTATTTATATTAGTTAACCACACTAATAAACATGAACAAGTGATATCCAATACTTCTACAGCATCCTAGTTAATTTTAACATTTGCTAACATGAGATAGGCCTTTTCCTTTGAATCTTACATATTGTGTTGGGAGCTTTCACTCCACATTTGGGGGCCCTGTGGAATGGCAAATGATTGTCATCATAAACATACTCTTGATATATAAGATTTTAAGTAACATTTTTAGATTACACTTACTCAAAACACCCCATTTTTAACCTTTTTTTTGTTGTTAATTAATCACATTTTATAAGTGCTCAAGTTTTATAAGAGCTCCAGCATTAGTAAGCTTTTTAGTAAGTGTAAATTGTCTTGGAACTAGAATATTAATAAAGGCATATTTCACAAATGAATTACCATTATCAACAGAGTACTCAAAGTGAGACTACTTTCTATTTCCTTAGAAAAACAAATCCATTCTCCCATTTGGGAAACAATTTATTGCATTACTAGCAATTTTTTTTCTGCCTTTAGCCTTTACTTATTCAACATACTGGTTTGATTACCTTTCACCAAAAATAATCTTTTGTCTCAAAAGGCATCTGATAATTTCATGGATTCTACATACAGTGCTAAACTTTTGGGTTATATAGTGACAAACAGTTGTTTAGGGATGTCCATTGGTGATATTTGTTGCTATTTGGTGCTTTAGGAGAAAATAAAATTAGGAAGACCTTTTACCTCAAGGGTTGCTTTAGCCAAGTAGTACCCTGTGTCTCTGCTGCAGAGGTTTATTTCAGTTTAGGATTAAAGTGTCAAAAATGATTGGGTTTTGATGAAAGCGCTGCTTTCAGGTGACAGCCAGGAAATTGTTTTTACGGCCATCCTATGGTGAGACATGATTAAAATAATGTTCTAGACACTTTAACATGTTCACCATGAGGAGCCAAAAAATTTTCAATTATGTATGAGGTTATGTTCCTTTTAGACAAAATTTTTTTATTTTATTTTATTATTTTTGTTCAAACAGCAGTAAACAGTCATGCCATTGTGCTAATTACTTCGTCTCAAAGTTGTCAAATGTTGCTCATGTGTTATTTCATTAAAAGTACAGTAATTTAGCTCTTTCTGAATCAGAGCAGATCTAAACAATTTTCCATATTAAGAAAAAAGTGGTCACTTCAAGTATGAGGGTGAGTAAACGAGGACAGAATATTTACTTTTGAACTATCCCTTAAGTCATAAGTAACATCAAGAAAGTAGTAAGTCGAGTTTTTTTTTTTTTAGTTTGAAGCTTTTTGAGGGTTCTTTTAAGAACTGTTCACCGAAAGGTTCTTTGGGGAGCTTATATTATAAAGATGCATGAATGGATCTTCTAATGGTTCTTCTGTGCCATTGTTGCCCACCTCTGTGGACTGCAGTCACAACATTTGTGGCCAAGCTATTCTCCAAGACACTCTTCAGAAGAATATTTTAAAAGTTAAACTTTGAATAAACTCTGCAGTACACTGTTATGCCCTTATTTACACATTTATGCCGACGTAGCAGCATTAAACATTCATAATAACGGTTCATTTTCAGCATAGAAACACAAACTTCTGTCACTAAAATCACCATATTCTGTCTTCACAATCTCTGTTTTCTTTAAGCTTTTTTATATGAAAGAACAACAAGCTCAAGTTAGTCAACAACCTGATTAGAGTTCACTAGATCCTTCCCTTCTGTTAGAAGATCCTTTCCTGCATTTTAATAATATACTGCTGTCCTTATGACAGTGAATTCACTGATGGAGTCACCTACACAGTTAAATGAGCTGCACTCCTAGTCACCTCCCCCTCACTTTTATGTAAAGTGCAGCGTGTGTTCCAGCCACCTACACTGAGAATGTTAGCAGCAGGCCCATAAGGGAAGAAACAAACTGCTCCACGTCAAACAACATTATGGCTTTTATGCATTGAGCTTGGGCAGAACTGTTTGCAAGTTTGATCCACTTCATTCAATGTTATGAATCTTCGAAATCTCATCGATTTGATTTTGAAAACCATTTATATCAAATTGTGAATACCAGTTTCTTTCAGAGCTACTTATTTAAAATGCATTTCCAAATTGAGTTTCTGCTGTGTTGTTATTTAAAGTGATTTTGTTAGGGGATGTGTATCCGTTTTTAACTTCATTTCAAACAGGCGGACTGCAAGGCGTGTAATAGACCCAGAAACCATTTCAGCCTACACAGTGAAATCTGCTGCCTGTGATATTAAACAAACTAACCTGCTCGCACATTTATAATTGACCCACACCTGAAGTCGTTGATACACCTTGAGGAACAGAAATGTACACGAAAAATGTCACATTTCTTTGCTTCTATCCATTTGAATTTCATGAGAAGGTCCGGTTGCTGATTGTTGAGAATATGGAAGTGTGTTGGCATGAATTGCACTTTAAGCCTCTTTTTACTGGTTTTAGAAACGCTCTGAATGGCATTTCCCAGACATGCGGTGGTAACATTAATTAGACAGTAATTTGTTTTGAAAACTCCCCTGGGGTTCAGATTGTTAAGCAGGGAATATTCATAGGTTTGAGAATATTAGTGTTTAAAGAGTATTTATTTTGTTTTACATAATGTCCCTTACACCTCAATTAGCCCTTCTTGTTGAGACGCTGGCAAAATATAAAGGGAAATTTTACCTAAAAATGACAGTTCTGTCATGATTTATTCAGCTTCATGATATTCCAAATCAAACAATGCTCTTTCCCCTGTGGAACACAAAAGGATACGTTTTAAATAATTGTATGGCTGGACCCACTTTACAGTAGGTGGCCTTAACTACTATGTACTTACATCAAAAATAAGTGTAATGTACTTATTGTGTTCATATTGTATTGCAAAACACATTTGCTGCTATTGAAGTGGGATATGGGTAAGGTTAGGGACAATTTTGGTGGTATGGGTAGGTTTAAGGCGGGTTAAGGTGTAAGGGATGAGTCAACAGTTTAACTATAAATGTAATTACAGAAATGAATTACAGGTGTAATTATATGTAGGTATTCTTTTAAAGATGAGTACAATGTATGTACATAATAAATCCATTGTATCAAATGATTAATTTAAATGTAAGTACATAGTAGTTAAGGCTACCTAATATATAAAGGCTACCTAACTTAATATAAAGGCTACCTATATATAATATAAAGGCTACATAACTTTAAAGTAAAAAAAAAGAAGCTGAAAAATCACCTTAAAATTCAAATTGTTTGCATATATAAAGCTGTTTGAAATCATGTGATAGCTTTGTGTGACAAACCAACAAAAAATGTATTTGTTATTCACTGAATATCTACCCTGGTCTTCAAAGCTATTAAGCTATTAACCAAGTTTACTTTTACTTACTAATTTAACTGAAAAAAAAATAGATAATTTATAAAAGAATCATTCTGAATGACTAGTTTTGTGGACTGAATCAACTGATTCATAAGATCTGACTTAAAAGAATAATTTGTTTATGAAACAAATGTTGCTGCTTTTCTCATGAATACAATGAGGACAGTAAATATCAAGATTTTCAGTGAATTATGGTCTGTTGCTCATATGATTTCAGTAGACTTAAAATTTGCATAGACAATTGTTTTTATATATTCGTGATTTTATATGGTGCTTTTGCATCCTTTTTGAATCTTAAAAGCCTTTATGAACATTGAAAGCTTTTCATTGCAATTGCATAGAAAAGAGCAACCGAGACATTTTTGAAAATGTATTCTTTTGTGTTCCAAGAATAAAGGTTTAAAATAACATGGGTGTGAGTATATGCTAACAGAATTCTAGTATATTTCACTAAGGAAGAGTTTGATTATATTTTTGTAGTGCTAAAACATGACACCTTATGATCTTCGCATAAGATACTTATTTATTTTTTGACTGACTCTGAATGAAATTACTATGGAAGCCCGTTTCCGCCACCTTGAGAAAAAATATAATTCTGTAAGTCATAATAATGAGATACTTTCTCATAATTATGACTTAGTATCTCGTTATATTGAGAAACTTTCTCGTAATAATGAGAAAATTTCTCATAATAATGACTTAACATCTCGTAATGACTTAGTTTCTCGAAATAACGAGAAAATTTCTCGTAATAATGACTTATTTTCTCATAATAATGACTTATTTTCTCGAAATAACGAGAAACTTTCTCGTAATAATGACTTATTTTCTCATAATAATGACTTATTTTCTCGAAGCCATGAAACTTTCTCATAATAATGACTTATTTTCTCATAATATGGCTTTCGTAATAATGACTTACTCCTAACAAAAAAAAAAAAAGACTTACTGAAACGTACGCAATGCATGAGTGACGGCAGCTAGCAGCATCAAGCTGGCCAAAGCCATGCAGGAACACATAAACATTACTTATTCTGTTATGTAAAACTGTAATTCGATCATTAAATAACGATTTCAGATGATATCTGCATGTAGTCTTTTTGTTGATTGTAGCACAAATTACTCTGCCAGCTAGTTATGGCTTCAAACATTCCATACTAATATTTCAGTTAAGAAGTACAGGCATTTTATGAAGAAATGTAAGCCATCACGCATATAAACTTAAGCAACTTAATAAGCAACGCAAAACAGCAAGGCTTATGCAGCTTTTTCTATAGCGGTTTCTAAAAGGGAAAACACTTAACATACAACTTTGGGTGTTGTGTTCAAATTCTGGGTTCTTATGCTTGCCTGTATGCATGACCAATATTACTGTATCCTGAATTAGTCATTGTACTTTAAGCCACATTAAGCATTTTTCACGTTCACATGTCCTGCAAGAAGCGGTGCGGGATGCTGAAGACCAAGCGGTTGCCATTGTAACGACTACGCTTTGTGCTAGCGAAATGAGATTGGGCTACTGTATAAACATTGTGGGCTTATGCATGTGATGCATTCAAGTGACAGCTAATAAAAATAACAAATCATCGAAATTAACATCTATTCGTTAAGTTTATATGTGTAATGGCTTTCATTTCTTCATAAAATGCGTGTGAAGCCATGAACTTCATTGTCTGGCAGAGTAACAAAAGATTACATGCAGATAATTTATCTGAAATCGTTATACATTATACAGATTATATATCTATTATACATTATATAGATTATACAGTTTTAGATTACAGTTCCTGCATGGCTTTGGCCAGCAGATGTCGCTAGCGTGCCGTCACTCATGCATTGCGCATGCGTCGAGTAAGTCTTTTTTTTTTTTTTTTTTTTAGGAGTAAGTCATTATTACGAGAAAGTTTCTCGTTATTATGAGAAAATAAGTCATTATTACGAGAAAGTTTCTCGTTATTATGAGAAAATAAGTCATTACGAGAAAGTTTCTCGTTATTGCGAGAAAATAAGTCATTATTACGAGATGTTAAGTCATTATTATGAGAAATTTTCTCATTATTATGAGAAACTAAGTCATTATTACGAGAAATTTTCTCATTATTACGAGAAAGTTTCTCAATATAATGAGATAACTAAGTCGTAATTATGAGAAAGTATCTCATTATTATGACTTACAGAATTATATTTTTTCTCAAGGTGGCGGAAACGGGCTTCCATAAATTACACCTCTGTTCAGTGGGGCACTATTACTTTGAGCCTGACTTAAATCTGACATGTTTTCAAAGCACCTCCTTTCATGAATTCTTTCCCTTAGGGTGAAATAAGAAAAGAGACACATACTGCCCATGATATCATTAAAGATTAAGCAATCACAGTTGGAAAAACCTGCTCTAGAACACATGATGTAATACTGTACAAACATGTTTCTATCTGCTTGAAGGATAAAGTAAAATAAAATTGAAAAAAAAAAAAATCTCATCTTCGAAGCACATTGTCATGCACATCTTGCTGTGTTGTAATCAGTGTGCACCTGTTCCATTTTGCTCGCCTTCCATTTACTCTAGATTGTGATTTTTCAGAGATGTTATGAAAAACCCACAATGTAGCAGCTGAGTGCTTTTCACAGTAAAATGTGCCCATTGTTATGACCCTGAAATAAAAACACAAACTCTGTTTAATGTTACGTGTGCTGCAGTATTAGCAGCTTGATGATGCTTTCTTTTGCTAATGCTATGTAAAGCCTAAACACTCAAATTGTATATAGGCAAATATATAGGCCGATCTGGAGTTTACTACAGGGATTAAATTTAATGAACTTCAAATTAGCTTTCTGTGATCCAGGCAGGCTGAGCCTGAGCTAACAACAGGCAGACGATGTCACTTCGGGGATTTCATCTGAGAAATAATAACAGCTAACAATCAGTGTGTTTCTGGAAGGTACAGGGAGAGCAGAGAGCTCTGGCTATATGTGTCAGACCCCAGAGAGCCCTTGGGAGGCTGTGAAAGCAAACATCACACACAAGAGAAAAGCTATTGAATAAGTTCAAAACACATCTCACAGGATAGAAAAGAGTTATGACAAAAATAGCTTTTTGTCATCACAGATAGGACAAAAAAAAAAAAAGACTAATGGTTTGGCATTAACACATGTTGTTAAGCTCAGAACTGATTCATAAGTATAGAAATACACACAAATATTGGGTAAAATAGTCAAATGTGCTTATAATTGACATTGCTTTTGATTACTTCCATTATGAATGTTTTCTTTGGGCCTACAGCAATGCATTCTGGGACTTATATGAAGGATATGTCATGCTGCTGTAGATTTTGGTCATTTTGCCTAACTTTTTGAAGTCTTTGTGTTGGTTTCAAATTCTAAGCTGCACGGCTATCTGCATAATTTAAAGGGATAAGTAACCTAAAATGAAAAGTCTGTCATCATTTACTCACCCTCATGTCATTCAAACCCTTAAGACTTTCGCTCATCTTTGAAACACAAATGAAGATATTAATGAAACCTGAGAGAATTCCATCTCTCAAATAACAATCCATTCCACCAAACTTCCAGCTTCAGAAAGTTCAATCAAGCTGAATCAAGCTGTTGAATCCAAGTCTTCTGAAGAGATACGATCACTTTATGTGATGAACAGATTTAATTTAGGCTTTTATTTGCATACAAACATTAATCAATGAACATACATACCACTTGATTCCGATGGATTACTTTTACAATGCTTTTATGAACTGTTTGAATCATGAAAGTTTTGGTTACCCGAACTTTCACTGGAGAGATCTCTCAGGTTTCATTAAAAATATATTCATTCATTCAAAGATGAATGGAAGTCTTATAAGTTTGGAACAGCATGACAGTGAGTAAATGATAACAGAATTTTCATTTTTAGGTTCATTATTCCTTTAAATGATTCCATCTCGCTATACCACTCAGATTTGGAACAGAGTTAAGAACTGAAATACAACTATTTAATAAAGATATTAATTAAAATAATAAGTGAAATTAATTATTATAAATGTTAAACAATAAAATAAAGGACAAAACAGCTTAATCGCAATGGCTGTTTAACCTGACAAAAAAATCTGTATCAATAAAATACATTAGCTCAGAACATGAGGATCAGACAAGTAGTGAACTAATATGATCTCTGATGTGGTTTGTTCACATGCCTTGGAGAATAACCAAGTACCAATATCAGAAGAATATTGGCAGATTAGAGGGAAAATTACTAGTGAAGCTGAAAAACAGACAGGTGCCCTTTAAACAAGAATGAAAGCTCATTAGCTGAAATGCTAATTGGAGATTTTTTTTAGGTCCTCCATCTTATGACCATTGTGTGCTGTTTCTCTGTGGGCAGCTGTGTTGGTTATGGTTTATGAGAAACCTAAACTTCCCGTTGTACTTCCCACTCATTTCTCACAGGAAGGACACTCGAGGTCGGTTTCTCCATGGGGACTCTTTCTTGAATGTGAGGGAATCGAAGGCTTCAGAAATGCTTTGTTAATTTACCATTCATTCATTGCACCTGATGAGCAGACATTCAGTCTCAGTTCAGTCTAAAGAACATGTTATCACTTCTCATCACGCTACTGTGATCTTTTGTACTATTGAATATGACAGTTAAATCACAGTGCCGCAAATAGTGGCGGCTAAATGACTGGTTTTACTTTTTGAGAGTGCACCAGGTGATGAGTGAAAAAGCAGAACATAGAGTGACGGTTATAATGTAAACTTTGTAGAAGAACCTTCTGACTGGTGAAAAACTTCTTTTCTGATAGTCCTTTTTAATCAAATGAAAAGTCAATAATATATACTTAACAACAAACAAGCTTGAAAGCACTTCCTAGAGTTGACGCCCTACAATTTGCATTCCATTTATTAATAGTTCATGTTTATAAACAGATCATGATGATCATAAACAGCAGATCACATGCCTTCCCCAAGGTTTCTCAGCTTAGTCTTGACTTTATGAGCAATTTGTCAAATGTACAGGGACACTGAAGGTGTAAATTAACATCAGCCCTTTGTAAAGTTCCTTTCACACCACACACATTAGTAGCATGTCAGTGTAGCAGGCTAACTTTGTGCTTTCATGCTGGAAATGAAAGGACAGCCTATAACGTAAACAGTAATATTCCATTTTTAATCTACATAGCCTTTGATTTTTACTTCTAAAGCTAAAGTTTCTTATTATCTTTGATAAGTTTAATAACTAGTCAACTTTATCTTATATTGTTTTACAAAAATGCTGCCATACTATACGATTCTGGAACATGGAAATATTATTTTGATGCCATAGGGTAACTCTGTGCTACAATGGAATTAAACATTTACGCATTTGGTAGCTGCATTTGAAATGTTTATAGATAGTGGCATTGATTATATTATTATATTTACTAATTTGTTTTGAAGTGTTTATCATTATATAATTGCATTTATGTAGAAATAACACAATAATGATTTGTGTTTGTTCTTTTCAGACAAAATTAACACAAGTTTTGTGGAAAGGACAAGAACTGAAATTGCTACTTAAGAGTTATTATTTGACGGCTGTCAGACTTTTGTACCTGTGTCTTGTGTTTCCACCTTCCCAGTGTTTCCATATCCTTATTTGGTTTTTCCTGTTCCTGTCCTCGTTTAGTCTCCATCATTAGTTTATTAGTCCCCAGCTGTGTTTGATTAATTATCTAGTTTTCTCCCTGTTTATAAGTCCTGTGTTTCCCTGCCTTAGGGTGCGGCGTTGAATGTCTTCACCCCAGTGCTCTATGTTTCTTTGTGGTTTATTTCATTAAAGACTGTGTTATTTGAAGAATTTCCCTCGTCTCCTCGCTCCTTCGTCCCCAGAGCATCGTGACAAAACACCGCACCAAACTGAAAGTAAGCGGCGCTCCCTCTCCCCGTTTTTGTTTTCCGTTTATTGAAAGTCTTTTTGTTCCCTTTCGATATTCCACTTGTACAGCGTCTGTAAGACGCTTGTATGGGAAAAAACTCTTTTTTTTCCTCTTCAACTGAAGCCTTTTCAATCACGCAGTGAAACTGCATGTCCATTGGTTCGTGCAGTGCTATAAAATCGAACCAATGGCTCGGCGGCGGCGCTGAGCGAGCCTATGGCTATGCAGCCCGACAATAAGCCCGCCAGAATGGGCGGGGCCTCTGGCTATATAAGCGGCCACTTCGCCGCCACATCTCAGATTTCTTCTCTTCAGCGACAAAGATTCTTCCTCGCTGACTCTTCGCTGATGCCGAGATTCGCTGTTGAAACGCCTCAGCAGCCGGATTGGACCTCTCCACAGCGCGCAGCTCTGAGCTCCTGGTCTATCCCCTGCCGCCATCCGGCGACTATCTAAAAGAGCCTCACAAAAGAGCAAATACTCAGTCTCGCCTCTCTGCGCTCGCAGATAGCTTTCTTTCAGAAAGTGACTCCGCCCCTCGCGCCCTCCCGTTCTTTTCCTCCCAGGGACCTGTGAGGAAGAAACAGCGGGGCAGAGGATTCGAGCGGCCGGAGACGAGCGAGTTCATGTCGGCTCAGTGCCCGCGTGCCTCGCCATCACCGTGGAGAGAGGATTCACTCAACCTGATCAGCGTCCCTCTGTGGCTGCGAGTGACATGGTCTTGTTCGGTGGGAGTGACGACAAACTGGATGACAGCCTTTCTCTGGCAACTTCGGACTCAGAAGAGTTATCGGGCTCGGTGGCTGACACCGCCCTCTTGCCACCGTCCTCTACACGCAGCGTCAGACCCAGAACGGACGAGGAGCTTGTCCGTGGGATGAGAAGGGCTGTCAGTGAGCTTGGGCTTGAGTGGTCTCCGCCTGAGGAGCCGTCTCGCAGCAGGCTGGACGAGTGGTTTCTCCCGGGGCGCCGGCAAGCCCCCTGCCAACGCTCGTCCCCCTTCTTTCCCGAAGTCCACGATGAGCTCACTAAATCGTGGCACACCCCCTACTTGTCTCGCATCTGATCTTCTGCTTCCTCCGCCCTCACCTCCGTTGACGGCACTGAAGAGAAGGGATATGAGCACCTGCCCCCTCTGGATGAGTCAGTGGCCGTGCATCTCTGCCCGCCCACGGCTATCGGATGGAAGGCGAGGACGAACCATCCGTCCAAGCTGTGCAGAGCCATGTCTGCACTCGCTGGACGCGCCTACTCGGCGGCTGGACAAGCGGCTTCGGCGCTGCACTCTATGGCTGTGCTCCAGGTCTTCCAGGCCAAGATGCTCGCCAACGAGGATACCGGTCTCGATGCGGCTTCACTCAGAGACCTGAGGAGCGCGACGGACCTGGCCCTGCGTGCCACCAAAGCCACCACCCAGGCCATTGGGTGGTCGATGTTCTGGCTCCTCAGAAGAATGGACGCTCCACCCGATCGCGGTTCAGAAAATCTGGGAAGTCTTTGGCAGAGCTCGAGTAGACCACTTCGCCTCCGAAGACAACTCTCATTGCCCAATCTATTTCGCGAAGAGCACGGATGCCCTGGCCCACGAGTGGCCCGGCCTCCCTCTCTATGCGTTCCCTCCAATCGCTCTGCTACCGCAGGTACTCAGAGAAGTCAGGGAACAATGGCACAGGCTTCTTCTAATAGCCCCCCTCTGGAGGAACCAGCCGTGAGTGTCGGAGTTAATCTATCTGCTCGAAGCAGCCCTGTGGCCCATTCCCTTGAGACGGGACCTCCTCTCTCAAGTGAACGGCAAGCTGTGGCATCCACGGCCCGAGTTATGGGCCCTGAATGTTTGGCTGCTCAACGGGAGCCTTTCGACCTTCCAGAGCGTGTCTTAAACACTATGTCAGAAGCTAGAGCCCCGTCTACCAGACGCCTCTATGCTCTGAAATGGTCTATTTTCTCGGCTTGGTGCCAAGACCGCGACTTAGATCCGGTTACCTCTGATGTATCAGTGGTTCTTTCGTTTCTGCAGGATATGCTGGATAAACAGCGTTCCTCATCCATTAAAGTTTACGCAGCAGCCATAGCGGCTTTTCATGCCCCTATTGCTGGCCAATCGGTGGGCAGGAATAGTGCGGTGGTCCAGTTTATACGAGGCGCCAGGACAATTAACCCCCCCGCGTCCTCGTACAGTTCCACCTTGGGACTTACCAACCGTACTAAGGGCCTTGAAGGGCCCCCCGTTTGAACCATTGCAATCCGCGAGCCTCAGATCACTCTCGTTTAAATCTGCCCTGCTGTTAGCACTGGAGTCGGTTAAGCGAGTAGGAGCTCTACAGGCCCTTTCCATCAACCCTGCTTGCCTGGAATTCGGGCCTAATGACTCCAAGGTCGTCCTGAAACCAAAGCTGGGTTATGTACCTAAGGTGCTCTCCACTCCGTTCAGAGCCCAGGTCATAGTGCTTTCCGCGCTTTCCCCCTCAACGGATGACCAGGAACTGTCCCTGCTCTGCCCCGTCAGGGCCCTGAGGGTATACATCAAGCGTTCTGCCTCATACAGAAGATCAGAGCAGCTTTTTGTTAGCTTTGGTAACCGCGCTAAAAGTCACCCTGTTACGAAGCAAAGGATTTCTAGGTGGTTAGTGGATGCCATCACCCTAGCATACTCCTCCTTGGGCTTGCAGTGCCCCATTGGAGCCAGAGCCAATTCCACCAGAGGCATTGCCTCCTCCTGGGCATGGTCCAGTGGGGTGTCCATTTCGGAAATTTGTGAGGCAGCCGGCTGGTCCTCGCCGTCCACATTTGTAAGGTTTTACAACCTGGATGTCCCTGCCTTACAGGCCAGAGTCCTTTCTGCTTAGTTCGCCACCTC
>JAFVLL020001646.1:0-13874 GCA_021397915.2 Tor tambroides
TGCCAAGGACCCCGTGAAGACCCATCTGACCCAGCTGCCCGGTCCATGCTCTAAGGACCCCCTGTGGCACAACAGAAGTTCAGCATCCTCCAGGTCAGCGCACCGACGGCTACCGGAACGCAACTCTGTGCCCTCCCCACTGCACGCAATCTGCATCACCAGTGGAAGACTGATCACCCGCCTGTGGAACGTAATCATAAACTTACCAAACCTCTTTCCTAAAGACCTTGGCTTAGTTTATACCTGCAGCCTATGTTTTTCTAACCTGTTTAGATAACATTTACTTGGGGTCAGCATTACAAATAATAGCTATATTATTTGTTCATTGATAAATAAGCAGTTATTTATCGTTAATTCCACCAGAGCCATTAAGTGGTTCCCATAAGCAACATTACCATAGAAATCTCTTCCATTGCTACATTCAGCTCAACAGCATTGCATTCTGCCATTCTGTGTTCACTCCGTTTATTTGTCTACAATTTATTTGGTATCTTCATTCATATTTAGTTGTCTATTATGATCTATTAGCAGTGCATATTCATTTATCGGTATCATTACTAGTTGTTGTATTTACTCTTGCATATCTAATGTTAATAAATTTCAGTAATCTTATTACAACTGTGTCTTCTTTGCGTTGATGATCCAAGGCTCTACTAGCTAGCTAAACCACCAATCTTTCAGATAAATCAGTTGACCAGCTCCCTCCAGTGTGTGAAATTCAAACACGCCCGCATTGCCAAATTAACAGTCTTTGACTGATGTGCTGAACTAAGTGAGGTGGGAATTGGTCATCTGATATACTCATAACCGCACCTTGAGTGACGTGTGATCCAAAAATCACAACGTCTTAGGTGACGTGATTCTCACTTGCTACAATTTTTTTTATAACTCATCTGTTTAAATTATATTAAGCCTTAAAGTTCTGCATAATTAAGGGCGTGGCCACATGAGTGACAGGTGGATTGCCGCTCTGCTCCACAAACGGCAAAAGACCTTAACTCGCTGGAGTGTGAAACTTAGAAAAATGGCTTTAAAGATTTTTATTTGTCCAGAAAAATTAATTATAAGTAGGACACTGGAAATCTGGCAATTAGATGTTTTAATGAAAATGATTTCAATCTTGATTTTTAGCACTATTTTGAAGTTATTGTACTCTGCCTTTGCACTGTCTGCAAAAAGTGAGATGTCACGCCAAGGCAAAAGGCATTAACTTCCACATTATACACAATATCTGAGTGCTGATCACCATTTACAGAATTATTATAGTAACATCTGTATAAAATCTAGTGATTGTTATCTCTATAACATATAACGTTAGTATTTGTGATTAATATTTTTATCTGACCGTAACAACCAGACAAAAAGTTAAACGTGAGTGGATACCGTTTTGCAACCAATTTATTTGCAATGTTCGCCAACATTAAAGGATGCTAGACATACTTAAACTATTGTTTTTACATCGAACTGAATGAAAATAGCCTAACCTATAAGAACGACTTGTGGATTGATGTGAATGCCAGCAGGGATAATGCTCCGAATGATTGTGAATTAAACATCTCCGATGACGTTCATCATCAATGGATTTTATTGAGTTACAAGAAAAGGTAGGAAAAGGATTTAACTGCGAACTGTTACTGGTTTTATGTGTGATATGCTACGCTGTCATGGCATTCGAGTCCTCACACGTGCAGAAGTGTGCAGCCCCAGACTGACAGCTGGCACTGAATGAATAATCTGCATTATAAAAAGAAAAAAAAAAAAAAAAACTTTAAAGATTATTTACGAGTAATTATTGTTGCCAAGTTATCTAGTCGTTGCTTGTTTCAGTTTGTTAGATCGCAATCTATCTAATTTGTCTAATGAAGTGCCGACAAGCACACAAGTTGCACCGTAGTTTAAAGGCGGCAGACTTTAATGGACAGTAAAACAAAGGCAGAATATCGTGTAACTCCAGGCTGGCACAGTAATATTGACGAACGCCTAAACAAACGCAGAGCACCGTAACTTAATTTGAGTGTTTACCCATACTCGGAATATACCCATACTTACATACATTTGACCCATACTCGGAATTTGTGCTCTGCATTTAACCCATCCAACATTGGGCAGCCAATCCTGGGCAGCAGTGGGCAGCCAATGCTGCGGCGCCCGGGGAGCAGTTGGTGCCTTGCTCAAGGGTCTCACCTCAGTCGTGGTATTGAGGGTGGAGAGAGTGCTGGTTATTCACTCCCCCCACCTACAATCCCTGCCGGACCTGAGACTCGAACCCACGACCTTCGGGTTACAAGTCCAACTCTCTATCCATTAGGCCACGACTGCCCCAAATTTATAGGCTGTTATAGGCTAACGTTACTGTGTTCTGCCTTGGTTTCTCCTGAGTGTTTCTCCAATATACTTATACACATGATAAAAGAGGTCATGAATGCCCCAAAATGATCAATAACTCATTTTCGACCAAAAACGAAGTTATGTTTTTTTTTGTCTTTGCACGGCAGCACTGCAGTCACTTATGTCGAGTCAGGCGGGCGTGGTTTTCGCGCCTCAGCTTTACCCACGTCCCGCCTTTTTGCCCATTTTCGATTATCCGGTAGTGACGCGCCGCCAAGATGGCAGTGGTCGGCTCCGCCTACTTTAGGCTTCAAAAATGCTCTTCAGAAACCTACGAGTGACGTCACGGACACTACGTCCATGGTTTTTTTTTTACAGTCTATGCTTATTGGCTTATTAGTCATTCATTTCTACTTTTTGCTTTATATTTTGAAATAATAAAATCACTATTATTAAATATCAAATCACCAAGAAATCTAAGTTTTGCTCTTTTTTGTGTATGAAGTAAGAAAAGTCACAAAGTGCCTTGAAAAACAAACTTTTCTTCAATTTGTGACTGAATCACACATAAAGAGCGTTCGTTTTATAATCACTGAAGTTATCGGTCAGTTACATATAATACTACAGAAGAATGATTTTAATAAGGAGTAGAATATATTAATTTTCTATATAAAATTTTGCATGTTACTGTTGCTAATAAAAGTACATTTTGTATGCTTCCCAACTCAAGCTCGGTGCTTTTCTGTCAAATGTGTATTACCAAGAAATAAACGTGTAATATTAGTAGTAACTGCACTTATTAATGCAAAACAATAGTAATTTTATGATTAAATTATCTTTATTTTTAATACCCCCCACACCACCACCACAGTGCTACCAAATCTGCTCCTGGCACCACCATCTCTAGAACTTAGTGGCGCTGGTGCCACTGCTCTCAGATGTTAGTCTGGAGCCCTGGACTGTGAGACTGGTAGTTGAATCGGGCTCCTCCTATCGAAGCATCGAATCTTCAACTGTTCTGGGTCACTCCTACCTAAGACTCGTATAATTAATCAAAACT
Source organism: Tor tambroides (assembly GCA_021397915.2). Taxonomy (NCBI): domain Eukaryota; kingdom Metazoa; phylum Chordata; class Actinopteri; order Cypriniformes; family Cyprinidae; genus Tor; species Tor tambroides. The sequence goes on from JAFVLL020001646.1 coordinate 3,389, forward strand.
ATAAACAAAACTCGAAGAACACAAATATATACATTAAGAAAAACCCTACCAAACCTTCACTTTAATTAAGAATAATCAGTCGATGCTAAAAAAGGTACCAAACATTTAAATCAACCCAAATTAGAGTGAGACTTCCTCTCGGCCCAGTTAATGGTCTATTTCAAAAAAAAAATTTTTTTCTGGTTCTGGTTTTTGTCATGATGGAGTATGGAGTGCAGACTGAAGAATAAGGCTGCAGCAACAATAACAGAATGTGAAGAAATGAAGGGGGCTGAATACTTTCAGTGCACTGTATATTTTACAGAAAGTTTTTTATATTTTATATGCTCATGCTATTAGTGCGCCGCTCACCACAGCTCTGTGAAGCAAGAGAAATGCTCCCTATGATACTGAGATTTCAGTAACTAATGACTCTGTACTCCATCACACCCAACACTGTACTAATGTTCAGATTTAGTGTTGCTGCTGAGGCACCAGAGCTGTGTGCGTGTGCATGTGTGTGTGTGCATGAGTGAGTGAGTGAGTGAGTGAGTGTGTGTGTGAGCGTGTGTGTGTGCGAGAATGAGTTGATGATGAGTTCGCCACATTCTTCACGGACAAAACTAGAACAATCAGCAGTCAATTCTCAGCCCTACACACACAGGATCTCCAAGCTTCCACATCCACTGCTAAAACTCCCATCTTCTACTTCTGTCCCCTCACTGAGGCAGAAGTATCAAAACTTCTCCTCTCCAGCCATCCTACAACATGTCCTCTAGACCCAATCCCCTCACACCTTCTCCAAGAAATCTCTCCCACACTTTTACCAGCACTCACACACATCAACACATCTCTCCTCACAGGCACCTTCCCCACCGCATTCAAGCAGGCTCGGGTAACTCCACTGCTCAAAAAACCTACATTAAACACTTCACTTTTAGATAGCTACAGACCTGTTTCTCTCCTTCCATTCTTAGCCAAAACCCTTGAACGAGTTGTTTTCAACCAGGTATCATTGTTTCTTTCACAGAACAACAAACTGGATGCCAACCAGTCAGGTTTCAGGAGTGGCCATTCAACTGAGACTGCACTGCTGTCAGTCACTGAAGCCTTATGGATTGCAAAAGCTGATTCCAAATCATCAGTCCTTATTCTGCTAGATCTATCTGCTGCTTTTGACACTGTCAATCATCAGATCCTCCTGTCCACCCTCTCATCTCTGGGCATCACAGGGATTCCTCTTCGCTGGTTTGAATCCTATCTCACTGGTAGGTCGTTCAGGGTGGCCTGGGGAGGGGAGGTATCCAAAGCACATCAACTGGTCACTGGGGTTCCTCAGGGATCAGTTCTTGGACCCCTCCTCTTCTCCATTTACACCACATCACTGGGTCCCATCATACAGGCACATGGCTTCTCCTACCATTGCTATGCTGATGACACACAACTCTACATCTCATTTCAACCAGATGATCCAACAATAGCTGCACGGATCTCAGGCTGCCTGGAGAGCATCTCAGCATGGATGAAAGAACATCACCTCCAGCTCAACCTGGCAAAGACCGAGCTGCTTGTTTTCCCTGCCACTCCAACTCTGCAGCATGATTTCACAATCCAGCTAGGTCCTTCAACAATTACCCCATCAAGTTCGGTCAGAAATCTTGGTGTAATCTTTGATGATCAGCTGACCTTCAAAGACTATATTGCAAAGACAGCTTGATCTTGCAGGTTCGCATTGCACAACATCAGAAAGATCAGGACCTTCAAAAACGGAGCACGAGTGTGCACGAGTGTGTGCGTTTGTGTATGAGTGTGTGCATGCGTGTGCGTGTATGAGTGTGTGTGTGCGTGCGTGTATGAGTGTGTGTGTGTGTGTGTGCGCGCGTGTGCGTGTGTGCGTGTATGAGTGTGTGTGTGTATGAGTATGAGTGTGTGCGTGTTTGTGCGTGTGTGTTTGTGTATGAGTGTGCGTGTGTTTGCGTATGAGTGCGTGTGTTTGTGTGTGTGTGCGTGCGTTTGTGTATGAGTGTGCGTGTTTGTTTATGAGTGTGTGTGCGTTTGAGTGTGCGTGCTTGTGTATGAGTATGAGTGTGCGTGTGTATGAGTGTGCGTGTATGAGTGTGCGTGTGTGTTGCATCATGCATCCCTCTTATAACTGCTGATTATCAGTGGTTACCTCAGTTCATTAGCGGAGCAGCAGTGTCAGCTCAGGTGTCCACTGGTCACACATGTGTTGTTCTGTAACGGCTCTCCTGCAGACAGACAGACAGACAGACAGACGTCAGAGCACAGGTCAGCTGAAGATCACTTCAATCACAACGCCTTCAAAACACTCTGTCAATCTCAATGTAGGAGATCGGGTTGTAAAAATTATTTAAGTTAATTTTCTGTATCGGACGAAATCATTAACTGAAAAAGAGAGATTTAATTAACGCTTCTTTGCTAGTGCGTTTGGTAGTGTCCGCGTCTATTCTGTGCACACAACATGGATAAGCATGGAAACAGGTTTTGATGAACAGAGATCATTTAGTCAGCGTTTCTTATGCTGCATTCATGCCATGTCGTGATTACTGTAATTTTGAAATGAGAACACATGGCGTTCTACTCGGAGCGGTTCACACCCTTGGACTCGAACTACTGTATCACACATAGCACCTAATGGATCTGAGCTGAGGTGGTAGCTCTGCACAGTGGTCACGTCTCGCGAACTTTACTGCCGTCTGAATAGAATAATTTCGAACTGGAATCATGGTGGGATATCCTGTGATGTCCACTTGGCAGGGCACTTGCGTCTGAAGTGATGAGAAACATGCAGAATGTGCAGAGCAGGGGGTCGTGAGGACCAGGATTAAGAACCGCTGCTCTATGCTGTTACCAGTGGATGCTAGGGCTGTCAAAAAAATTCAAATTTTTGTCGAATTTAAAATAAAAATCCACATTTGAATGCAAAAAATGTGCGTTTAGGAGGCAGCCTTATCAGTGGCGCACGAGATGCGATGAGGATGTAAGTGTCGTTGCATTATAATGTTTAGCCTATCCAGATAAAGCCACTAGATACGGTGCTGCTGCGTTGTTCATTCAAAATACTGCGGAAAAAGAGAACATCAATGTGGAGAAGATCTTGTTTACGGTGAAACTGAAACCAAGCCGTTCACAGAGAACGCATATTTCACACATTTTCTAGAGGGACATCTATCACCGTTGCACTCGAGTCTCACACAAGAGAGACGTGTGTTTAGAAAGCCATGGAAAATGAATGCAGTTTCAACTTTGAAAAAACGTATCTCGAGACTTTATGGCGGGTTTCTCCCCAGCCCACTGCATCTCATGTTTTTCAATGAAAAAATGTACTGTGTGATTGGTTTTTGGCCCTTTGTATTCAACTATGCATACACACGTGATGTTGTTTTGTTTATAGTTGTTTAAGCAAATTAAGTAATTATATTTGGTTTATAAACATTATTTTAAACATTATGCACCTTTTTCAAAGATAGTCGTGTTAACTGACTGAAATTATGCCCCTTAAATTTGAATATAATTATGATAGCATTTAAGTACAAAATTGGAATTTAGTTTTTCAGCCATTTTGACAGCCCTGGTAGATGCATGCACAAATCTTCACTAATTTTATTTGTAGCGCCTTCCATCCAATAATCGAAAGAAATAATTGTTACTTTTGACGTGAAACAGTCTCTGCTTTCAGATTTGTCATGAAATATAAACAATATGTGGTTTTGTGGCTACATTCATTATATTTTTACTGAACCTGTTGTCTTGAATATGTATGTCTGAATAAATCTGAATAAAACAAGTTATTACAGCCACAATTTAAAAATGATTAAATTTATGTTTACATCAGATGAATTGCAGTAGAAACAATCATATCATTACATTTAGTCATTTAGCAGACGCTTTTATCCAAAGCGACTTACAAATGAAGAGAACAATAGAAGCAATCAAAGCCAACAAAAGAGCAATAATGTGTAAGTGTAAGTCAGTTAGCTTAATGCAATACATGTAGCAAAGGTTTTTTTTTTAATATAATGAATAAAAAAGAAAACAAGAGATTTTGTTTAGTTGTCTAAGATATTTTCTTCAGATTTGTGAGAGAAGCACAACCTCCATTAAAAAAAAAAAAAAAAAAATCTCAGTTTATCCAGAATGGTGCAGCTCTATTTTGCACACAAACAGCTCTTAATCGAGTCCGGTTTTTATGTAGCCGGCTGATTTTTGTTCATGGTATTCAGCAGCAAATAAATGTTTTGTAAAAAGAGACAGAATAAATATGTTTGATATCTAAATGTTTGGCTTTTTTTTTTTGCCACATTGGAATCAAAACTGGTTAAAGGATCACTATGTCTTTTAACATCTTTTCAGAGTGAGAGCTCACGACAGAAACTCAGAGCATCAAGTCCTGCTGAAGGTCATCTGTCTTCACTGCACTGAAGATCCCGACACACGGCGAGATCTCCAAATCAAACATCAAGAGTCATGACTGTATCCAGACACTCATTCAAAAGCAACACCAGTATCATAAACCCTTCACTGATCAGACAGCATGTAAGATAAGCCACTGATTTACTGAAGTGCTTTAAGAAACTGATGTTTTGCTCAAGTAGTGCTTAACACTTTTCCATTCCCATCGCTCTGTATGTTAGTTCGCCCATTTCTTTCTATGTTGTTTAATTCATTCCCTTCTTTCTTTTTACCTGTGTACATGATGTGACAGAATATCTGCCTCCTCCTTTTATCAGCCCCACCCCGCACAATGAAATCTATTTTAATCATGATTTCTGCTTTCTTTAAATGATGGAGACAGCACTGATGAGCTGAAAACACCAGCAAACAGTTTAGCCATCACATATTCTGAATAAAAATAATAGTAAGTGTCATACAGCCAGTCTGATTTCACAGGCATTTGAGCGGTTTGCTGCAACTAAATCAAATAAAAGTTGTCTTGATTTGTGCTTATGAGAATGTCCAATTATTCTGATGAAATGTACAAAGAAAATCACTATCGTGCATCCCTACTGTGTGCACAGACCCAGATTAATGCGGCTTCACTCTCTGACCCACATTCGTCCACTCACAGACAGACTGAGAGACACCGGGGCTGAAAACAGCAGTTACAGACATTAGAAACACAATAAACATCTACTGTGTTCTACTTCCCCTCACTCCACAACAGTATAACGAATAAGAATGAAAAATATAAGTAAAAAAAATAAACAAACGATAGTGGCATTCATTATCAACAACATTATTATAAACACAGAGCCTAACTGAATGTAAAAGGAAACTGAATAGCTGTGTGTGTGAAATGTGAGGAGAGAGAAATACTGAAACACACCAGATAAAACATTTCTGTACGAACACAGACCAGTGATTTCAACTAATGACTTGCTGTGTTTACCATGATTTCTGTTACTTTGACAAATAAAATTACAGGATTTTCTACTTTACCACATTAAAGGATGGTTGAGGACTGAGCAGGGAACGGCACTCTGATGAAAACATCCCCGAGAGAGCAGAAATCCAGTCTCAGTGCGTTATCATTTATAATAGAAGTTCACAGACCGTTTAAGATAGAAGTACTGTCTCCATCATGTAACTGACTGTAATGGCTGATCACTGTCTCTGCTCGAGTCATTAATCACTTCTGTGCGTGACTGCTCTTTAATCTAATGCCACAATAATCCATTTTCATTCACAAATTTCATTTTCAAAGGAAAACAGATTGATTTCCAAAGCATGCTCTTCTGGAGGGTGAAATGCTCTATTTTCACTGGATTAAAATCAATTCTGGGGCAGACACATATTACAGCGGATAGTGGCCTTATTTCAGTGTGAACGAGCAAGCTCCCGCATCACATGATGTGACCTGCATCAGCTGAGTAACTCATAATGTGAATTCACAATATGAGCGCTAAACAGTGCTACAACAAATGAAGGGGTGATCAATTAATTAAGGATTATTAGAATGATTCATTGACTAATCATTGATTACTTTACCGATTAATCATAGGCTTTGACTGATTATTCAGCTTTTGCAATTAGTTGAAATACTGAATTATGCACATTCTAACAACTGAATTAAACAAGCTTCTTCTTTTGAAATGTCAAACATCTCTGTGAGTAAGGTACTGGAGTGCTGTACTGCTTATATACACGGTTACCAAACGATACAAATATTCAAATGTGAGAAAGAGAATGCTCCAGTGTAATGTGCCTCATCTTACAGAGCTCAAAACATAGAATAGGAACTGTTTTCATTCGCTGTGTCAATAATTTTTTAACACCATGCATGGTATTTTCTCACACACATACATCTGCTTGTCTCGCACCATGAGAAAACGTCTGTTTTCTCATGTTTTCTCTGTTTTTTTGAAAATAGGCTCATTTTACAACTCCCCAAGAGTTAAACAGTTGAGTTTTACCGTTTTTGAATCCATTCAGCCGATCTCCGGGTCTGACGGTAGCACTTTTAGCTTAGCTTAGCATAGTTCATTGAATCGGATTAGACCATTAGCATCTCGCTCAAAACTGACCAAAGTATTACGCAGCGCCTGAAAGTAGTCCCCAGTTATACCTAGCTGGGGAATACTTTCAGGCGCTGCGTAATATCACTGCGCCTGCTGCACCCATGGTACGGCAGCAGAGTTCCTTGATTATTACGCCAGAATGAGAGTATAGTTCCTAGCCATATCGGACTAGAAAATCACAACTTTCCATTTTCCGTCGGTCTTAGTACACGATGTAACTACAGAAGAGTCAAGCTTTAAATAGGAAAATTATCTAAATTTTTTGGTCATTTTTGAGCGAGATGCTAATGGTCTAATCCGATTCAATGAACTATGCTAAGCTAAGCTAAGCTAAAAGTGCTACCGCCAGACCCGGAGATCAGCTGAATGGATTCAAAAACGGTAAAACTCAACTATTTAACTCTAGAGGAGTTGTTAAATGAACCTATTTTCAAAAAAAGTGGAGTGTTCCTTTAAAACAGACTTGATCCACAACACAGTGTGAGTTTGTAAGCGTCATTACAGTGTAAACTGACCGATGTACAGAATCATACCAGAAACAGAAAATAATAGATACAGTAATATTCCCTCTCTGTTAAAATACCTACAATTTTACAATAATCCAAACAGTCCTGAGTTAGTTTGGTTTTGTAAATTAAAGCTTGCTCTATCTCATTAATGTAATGTTTCTGGGTTTTTTTTTGCACATTCTCTGATAAAACAATTATACATTAGCTACTGTATCTTCACACTGAGTCCAAAATTTTCATATGCGTTTTTTGGTATTCGTCATCCTAAAAATTGGTCACGCACAGAAACCTTGCACACTGAGTCTGATGCGTAATAATTCACCTGTTGCGGGGGGGAAAAAAAAAAAAGGGGAAAAAAAACAAAAAAAGTAAAACAATACAAAATGGAGTCTTCAAGCAGTGAGGATGATTTTGTTGTCCCCTCTCTTCTTAAAAATAGAAAAAGAAAGAGGAAATATTGTGTCCATTCAAGAGACAGCGTAAAGAAGAAGGAGAGTTCCACCTCCTTTAGGAGCTGCGGGATTATCCCGGGCGATTCAAAGTTTACTTCAGGATGTCAGGAAACTTTGATGCTTTTCTAGCGTTACTGTTACATATTAAAAAGAAGACCACCGATTTCTGTGAACTTTGTGTACAAGGACGTTTACAGTGCTTTATGGATGAGCTTGTCAGTCGCCATTCTGGATTTCGGCGTTCGCTTGTACGGTGGCTCTGAATTGTCAAAACACCTCTCAAAATGCTTGCTACGGATGCAAAAAACGCAGAAAAGCGAACCTGGTCCAAATTTTTTTATGATGTACGAATGTTTCGGAGGCAGTGTGTAAACGTGATTGACACAACGTGAGGTTGTATTTACTTTTTAACATGAGAAAATTTCGGACTCCTGCAATGACCTTAACTCCACAGCGCATCCACGTTGTCGATAATGTTGACTAATCATTTCAGAAATGTCATATTTTTGAAAAAACTGTGTAAAAAAGGGTCTGTGACTAAAGTAAATATCAAAGATGTGACATCCGTATCACTGAAAACGACAAGAGCCCAACCGAGGCTCGAGATCATCTGTCAAATATGAATGAATGGAGCGAAGAGCGCTTCACCAGACCACCTCTGCTGGATCTACAGCCTTCAGACGACACACAGCTCAACTCTCCATCCCACAAACGACCAGACCACACATGAGCAGCACAGAGCCCCAGTGCTATGACACAACCCCCAACCAACAGATCCAGCCATGTGTTCATCAGAAACACGCCTGAGAGTCCTGAAGATCTGTACACAGCTGTACTGAGCTGCTCCTCACAGCAGGCCTTTATTCCTCCTCCAGCAGAACGCCTTCAAGTACAGCAGCCTCAGCACCATCAATTATTCAGCTCCTCCTGGACATCTGACTGCACAGATGACCAGACAACAGAACAGAAATCCCCACAGCAGACCAGCTGACAAACTCATCAACCTCCCTCACTACTGAAAACATCATCCAGAAATATAAAAACATCATTCAAAAGCTGAAAAATTTCTTGCTGAGCCCTGCATTACAGGCTGCAGTCAAATGCTGTGAACAAACACTCGCTCCGAATGCTGTGGTTCAGTTATCCATCTTATTCTTCAAGGTGGAAGGTAAGACACCAATCTGCAATATCAAGGAGTCAAACGAGCGGTTCTGTAGAGCTAAAAATAGCTGGAAGCAGATGACACCAGAAGCCAGACACATTAAATTTACAAATGGCCTCGCCCGCTCTAACGGGAAAAATAAGGTGGATACAGTGCTTCACTGATTTCACAGATGCTCCAGATGGCATTTAGCAGCTTAAAGGGATAGTTTACCCAAAAATGAAATTTTGATGTTTATCTGCTTACCCCCAGGGCATCCAAGATGTAGGTGACTTTGTTTCTTCGGTAGAACACAAATGAAGATTTTTAACCGAAACCGTTGCAGTCTGTGAGTCATATAATGGCAGTCAATGGGCTCCACGGCTTTGAGAGTCAAAAAAACATACACAGACAAAACCAAATTAAACCCTGCGGCTCATGACAATACATTGAGGTCTTAAGACATGAAACGGTCTGTGCAAGAAACTGAACATTATTTATTTCATTTTTTACCTCTGATCCACCGCAATATCTAACTGTCCTGAGCGCGTTCACAACAGCCGGCGCCTAACGCATCGTCGTCTTCTTGCTTTACGGCGGATCGCAGACTTATAAGTGCATTACCGCCACCTATCTCTCAAATGGACCATTAAGACTCCTAACTGAGATTGTAGATAGAGTGTCAATAGTCCATTTTTCAGTAGCTAAAAACAAGTGTGTCAGTAGGAAATATCAGTTTACATTTCCAAACATTCATTTTGGCATTAATTGTAATAATCCAGTCAGATTTTTGTTTGCTCCACACAGAGATCTGAACTGATCATCATCCAGTCTGTCTGGAATGACTTGAAGAAACAGAACAAACTGAGACATACTAAATCCAGAAGAACCATGGTAACGTCTCCAAGATGCTTCAAGAAACCTACCTGCAAAGCTACCTGAACAACTATGCACAAGTGCACCTAGAGCAAAAGCTGCTTTAAACGCAAAGGATGCTCACACTAAATGCTGATTTAGTTAATAGAAGTTAATTGATAAAGTGCCTAAAACTTTTCACAGTACTGTAGCTTTGCAGGTAGGTCTCTTGAAGCATCTTGGAGATGTTGCCACAGTTCTTCAGGATTTAGTCTGTCTCAGTTTGTTCTGTTTCTTCATGACAGACTACAGCAAAAGACAGAAATAACTGACTTAAAACCATTTTTTAGCTGGTGAAAATACCAGTGTTCTAATAATTTTGGCCACCACTGTGGATCAATCTTTGTTAAAGCTACAAAAGTTATTCAGTCAAGAGCAGTGAGTGATTTTGTCTCGCTGTACACACAAAACAAGATCATCCCTTGTACTGAGGCTGCTTAAATATCCCGCTTCACAGCGTTTCTAGCATGGACACATGCTAACTGCTGCTGTCTGTCCTGTGAACAGCACGACTGATGTAAACATGAGTGACGTCCGTGCAGCTCACATTACTGTGAGAGAGGGGAAGTATGAGAGGCCGTTCAAGACATTATTCAAACTTTACTCGCGCACACACAATCAAACTCTCTCACATACACTACCATAAGGTCTTTCACTCACTATCAAAGCTTTCACACGCACTATCAAACTCTCTCACATACACTACTATAAGGTCTCTCACGCACTATCAAACTCTCTCGCACACACTATCAAACTCATTCACACGCACTATCAAACTCTCTCGCGCACACACTATCAAACTCATTCACACGCACTATCAAACTCTCTCGCGCACACACTATCAAACTCATTCACACGCACTATCAAACTCTCTCGCGCACACACTATCAAACTCATTCACACGCACTATCAAACTCTCGCGCACACACTATCAAACTCTCGCGCACACAC
>JAFVLL020001647.1:0-10500 GCA_021397915.2 Tor tambroides
CCTAGCAACACAAACTACCACTCAGACTCCCTAGTAACACACTAACAACCAGTCAAACACCCTAAACCACACTAATAACCAGTCAAGTACCCTAGCAACACACTATCAACTGCTCAGACACCCTAGCAACACACAAACAACCAGCAAACACCCTAGTAACACATCACCCTAGCAACACACTAACAACCAGTCAAATGCTCTAACAACACACTAATAACCACTCAAACACCCTAGAAACACACTAACAGTAGGGCTGTGCAAATAATCGAATGCGATGATCATGCGCATCTAGTCAGTAAAGCCGGTTCTGTGATTAGTAGTTAATCTCCTTCATGTGCTTTCAGATGGAGCGGCATTTAATACACAGAGCCGTAGTTCGCTGATAAGCTACGCAATATCGTGTTCAAAATCGAATGCGATTAATCCGCGATTCTGAATGCGATATTGTGTAGCTTGTTATTTGCACAGCCCTAACTAACAGTCACCCAAACGCCCTAACAACACACTAACAACCACTCAAACACCCTAGCAACACACTAACAACCACTCAAATACCATAGCAACACACTAACAACCAGTCAAATACCCTAACAACACACTAACAACCACTCAGAAACACTAACAATCACAAACAACTGCAAACATCACCTCAGAATCATGGCAGCAAGTTCCCTTCATAAAATGCTAAATCTACTCTGCTCAAAATAAGTTAAAATAAAATAAAAAAAAATATATATTTTAAAACTATATATAAGAGAGGGAGATGACAGAAGCATCAAACATCCTTCACCCCAATTTGAGCAAAGAGGACTTGAAATGGGTTTCTGAAATTGCTGCAGTCCATTTATCTGATTGTGTGCGTGTGTGAGGGCCGTCGCAGCTTTAATTAAAGCATCACCCGCTACCATCAGGATGTCAGTGAGCGGGGTTGATGCTGCCGCCACATGAAACAAACCATCATGACACATCAGACCATCAGAGGACGGGCTCTGAATCACAGCGGCGCTCTCATCCTCTAATGGAGCGACTCTTGACTCGGCTCTGTTTGGGGTTTCCTCCTGTGATCAGCACAGATATGCTTTCAAAAGAAACAAGCCCAAAATTTTTTTTTCCAATTGTCAAGCCTGTGTTCTGGGTGATTCACTCACGTTTGAGATGCGATAGATGTTTTAATCTAAAGCACCAATGCAGTTCAAATAGAGAGATTTTCACTTCATTTTAAACTAATTTCTAGCCAGTAAACAATTAAAAATGGAACAAGTGAATTACAAAACACTAAAACAAAAAGTTAATCTTGGTTCAGAAAATGATCAAAAACAACTACAAATGAAGAGCTTGAATTTGCACTGATTTTATCCAACCCTCTCAAAGGGTTAAACAACATTTCACACACCACTGCAATTCTGAGAGGATGTTATCATATTTGCATATTTACACAGTAAATAACACTGATTGGACATATATAATAACCACTGACTTTTCATATTAAAATTGTAAAATAAGAGTCTCTTCATGACTTCAATTAACTAATTCCCCTCAGACGCTGAAACTAAACAGCATGTGATTATTTATGCAACCGCTCAAGGCTCATTAATATTCAACGACTTGGCGTTTCATTCTAACATTACATTGTATCACAGGAAGTGAGCTTCATCACTCAGGGTTACAATGTTACTAACAACCTTCTTCAACTTTAGACAGTGTGAAACGTTGCTTAACCCCAAATTAAACGTGGCTTTAAACCAAGTTATAAAAGAGTTACAGAAATTATGAACCAACAGCATGCATATTGCACATGAAGCCATTTCTTGTTGTTCTCTTGAGAAAAAGCAAACAATAATTGATGGAGCTATAATTAATTTCAGCTCTCGCCAAACAGAAATCACTCGGATGCAGAATGAAGGTTCACAGCAGCCGTCAGAACATGAAAGGTCATGTGAGGTTTAATTGGCTGATTTCAGAAGATTCTTTCTGACGATCATGAAAATTATGCTTGGTTTCTTTCCCACTATGAGGAAATTAAGTCAGCGATCAGGGAAACACTTCCTTCAGGGTTTGATCCCTGTGTCCGTTTATTACAGATTGTATGATTCACTTATGCTAGATTAAATCACGCTGATGGGAGATTTGATATTGAAAGTAATTTTAAATGGAGGACTAATTGTAACGTGCATCCAGGAAACAGATCATGTACATTTCTTCTATTCAAGCTCTTTTCATAGGACAGAATATGTACACTGCCATTCAAACGTTTGGAGTCAGTAAGATTTTTTTTTTTTAAAGAAGAAAATTAATACTTTTATTCAGCAAGGATGCATTAAAATGATCAAAAGTGACAGTTAAGACATTTATAATGTTATAAAAGGTTTCTATTGTAATAAAAAATGCTGTTATTTTGAATTTTCTACTTATCAAAGAACACTGGAAAAAAGAATGCATCACAAAAATATGAACTTCAACATTGATAATAATCAGAAATGTTTCTTGAGCAGCAAATCAGCATATTAGAACGATTTCTGAAGATCATGTGACACTGTAGACTGGAGTAATGACGCTGAAAATTCAGCTTTGATCACAGAAATAAATTACATTTTAACATATATTCACATAGAAAATAGTTATTTTGAATCACAATAATATTTCACCGTTTTGACTGCATTTTTGATCAAACAGGTGCAGCCTTGGTGAGCAGAAGAGACTTCTTTAAAAAAATATATATTTTTAAAAAATCTTACTGACCCTAAACTTTCTAACAGTAGTTTATATATATAGCATAAATTTGAGAAAAGGTTGAATAGGTCAAAACAACATCAGCCATGTCTAAACTATCTAAACGCAGCTCTGACAAACATCTCAATGACCTTCTAAACTACTTTCAGCCGTTTCATCTGCAGAACGTCAGCAAAAACAGAAACAAATGTCAAATTTTCTCTGGTTTAACATTTCTTTTCTCCTTTTATGGCCATAAATGATAAAACAGCAACAAGTAGTGAGTGACTGAGAACTATTACAAATGAATCTTAGAAAAGCCACAAAATGTATTGTAGATAATTAGCTTTAGAGGGCATTTTCACATCAGCTAGCAACACGCAGTAAAGCAGGCTGTGATTGTGCACTGATCACAAACTGCAGTGTGTTAATATGGGCTCTGAAATGAAAACACGCTACAGGCGTCATAAAATGAGCATTAAGTGCTGAAAACTACTCTGAAATAACAAACAACACCAATTAACAAACCAATGCACAATGCATATATTCTCAACCAAAACAAAAACAAACCAAACCAGTAACCAAGTAGATCACACTTTAAAATAACTACAAATAGTAGCAGTAGGAGCCACACATTTGTCCTGGTAAGGCTGCGTTGATATTATATCTTACGCAGCACTTCATGTGGAAACAGCGGCTCAGAATAGCTCACACACACCCAGAGGACAGAAAAAGCCCAGTTAGAGGCTGAGTGGGCTGATTTTGCCTGAAAACTGAGATGCTTTTTCTTTGAAATGCTTCCATTCCTCCGGCATCCCAGACTCCTCCTCTGCAGCGGGATCTCCCTCAGCGCTAGCATCGGTACGGCTCGCCAAACGCCGCACTGATCTCCGTCCAACGCGCCGGCTCGCCGCAGGGCTCAGGGACACTTCCAGCTTTCTTAGAATCAAAGTCTTACGAAAGACTGTCGAGAAACGCGCCGCTGGAACGAGACTCACATGTGGGAGAACCTCAACTGCTCTTTTTGACATTTACACACTGATTTGACATTGCCTGCACTGGGAGCATCGCAACAACATCCTCTAATGTGCATTAACATGCATGGTACACAACAATAGTGTGTAAAAGTGTCCACTTCTGAACTTGACTTTCTATTTAGTAGATACAAACTTTTTTCCATATATAAATATATATATATATAAAAAGAATATTAAGTTTTTAAAGTCTCCCTGAGATTTTACATTTCATTAACACATGCACAGTTAATAATCAAATGACACGCAAATAAATAATTTTTTTCCACAACTTATTATAAATAAATAATTATAAGAAATTTATAATAAGAATAATGAGTAATTTATAATTTAGTTCTATATTAAAATGACTTTGTTTACATTATGATTTTAATTTTATAGTAAGTGCTTTATTTTGACTTTATTTTTAAACGATTTTAACTTTTTTTCACATTTATGATTTAATGAATGTTTAGTTTATTATTTTTACTTACAAATATTTAATTGTCTTCACTTTTTTATGATTTAACAAATTGCGTTTAATCATTTTATATTATTTTATTTGTTTCTATATTTATGATTTAATTAATATGTATTTAGTGTTATATTTTGATTGTTTTATTTCAGAATTACTTTAACTTATTTAGGATTTAATTAATTTCTAGTAAGTGTTTTATTTTGATTGTTTTTATTTTAATAAAGTTATTTTCAATTGTTTACATTTGTTTAAATTTACAATTTTACAATTTAACTAATGTTGAGGTTTTATTTTGATTGGTTTTATTTTAAAATAAGTAACTAACTTTACATTTACGATTTAATTAATTTCTAGTAAGTGTTTTATTTTGATTAGTTTTATTTTAATAAACAGTGTTTTAATAGTTTTAAATTACATACATTTATAACCTAATTAAAGTTTAGTGTTTTATTTGGATTGTTTTTATTTTAAAATAAGTAACTTTAACTTTACATATATATGATTTAATTCTTTAAATTATTCACATTTAGAAATATTTTACTTTTATGATTTATTTTTAGTATTTTTTTATTTTTATTTGAAAATTTTACTTTTTCATGATTTAACTTTTAGAAAGTTTTATTTTGACTTTACATATTTATGTTTTAATGAATTATTAGCTTTTCATCAACTCACAAACCCCTGCAGTTCCTCCCTGCTTCAGAGGAATGACGATGTACCACAATAACAAGCAACATGAGGACCGATATCCCATCATGCTCTGGTCTTTTGGGGCTGTGGCGCACCTGGAAGAACATCTCGGCTGTGCATTACGCAGTCTGACCATCTGCAGCTCCTCTTAAATGAACAATCGCGCAGCAGTTTTCACATGCTGAACCGAGCGCTTCTACATCGGGACGGTTCTGATTTTAACTCCCGTTCTGTTGTTCAGTTCTGCACAAGTTCATCTGTTCAAAGAGAGCTGCTCCAGAAACAGAAACAACAGAAGTAAATCTCACTCACAGGTGTGATGATGCATAATTCATTCTGCATGCACATGTGTAATGACCCAAAAATGAGCACTGCGTCCCAGGGCCGGAGAGGGACTCATTTTCAGCCCTGGAGTTTCATGCCGCAGACCGGCCCACTTTAGTTCATGCCAGACTATATTAAAATAATGTAATTAAAACCTCAGTATACAAGTTTGCAATAGTGCACTGTTCTCCACAGCCTTGTAATTCATTGTATTTTTCATTTTGATGTAAAAATCTTAACTTTTTTTTTTTTAAAGG
This sequence comes from Tor tambroides, assembly GCA_021397915.2. Classification (NCBI taxonomy): domain Eukaryota; kingdom Metazoa; phylum Chordata; class Actinopteri; order Cypriniformes; family Cyprinidae; genus Tor; species Tor tambroides. The sequence goes on from JAFVLL020001647.1 coordinate 5,472, forward strand.
AAATAAGGGACAGAATAAGGGACACTCAAAATATTTGTACAGTACCATACCCTATGTCTGCTTGCAGTTAAAAAGTTCCCAGAAATAATCACATTTGTTTTGCTTAACCTATTCATGTACAATTATTCTAAAAAAAAAAATTTAAATGTCATACAAAAAAAATGTAATCGACCTGAGTAAATTGTACCATTATAGAATTGTGACTGCACAAGTAGTGTAGAAGGCTAATTTAGTGAAAGTGAAAGTGACGTGACATACGGCCAAGTATGGTGACCCATACTCAGAATTTGTGCTCTGCATTTATCCCATCCAAAGTGCACACACACAGTAGTGAACATACACCCGGAGCAGTGGGCAGCCATTTATGCTGCGGCGCCCGGGGAGCAGTTGGGGGTTCGGTGCCTTGCTCAAGAGCACTTCAGTCGTGGTATTGAGAGTGTAGAGAGCGCTGTACATTCACTCCCCCTACCTACAATTCCTGCCGGACCTGAGACTCGAAATCACAACCTTTCGATTACGAGTCCGACTCTCTAACCATTAGGACACGACTTCCCCTTATTTTCACCTCCTAAATTTAGGAGGTGAAAATATTGTGAAATTATATACATAGGCCTACAAATGGCATGAAATTTGAAAGCATAACAACTGAACATCTATGAAACGTCAGTCAATAAAGCATTTTTTTTTTAAACAATGGCACTTGCATTTTTTAACTAATCTTTTATTGCAACCATTAATGAATGAAAATGCATATTTTTCAATGAAAGAAAACTTGAGCGTGGGCTGTTTCTGCTGCTTGAATTTGGCCTACTTCAATAATGAGGTCCAAGTTTTAAGAATACGCTAGAAGTACATTTTTTTTTAAAAATCTTTCTTTCTCTCTATTTCACAGCATTACACAGCATCACAGCATAGTGAAAGACGTCTTCCCTCAGGTAGACTGAATGTTTTCCAGCCTTGCTGGATGTTGGGCTCATGATCAATAAGTTGTTTGCATTCGTCCAAACAGATTTGACAAAATCAAAATGCGGACGGTGAAGGGAAAGTCCAGCTCGCTGTGAAGCGGGAGCAGCCAGCAGAGGATTTTGCTTGATCTTAAAGCCTTCCTCAATCGGCTACGTTCACAAATAAAACAATGATTTGTGCAAAAAGAATGATTAGTTATCAACTGAGAATTTCACATGTTCTGGTGGTCATACGGCGTATGCCTGCACTGCGTTCCGTAGGCTATAGCTTTCATACGGGACGCTTCTTTGATGCTTTAAATACGAGAAGATTCTGCACTCTGCGAGTGGGGCTGCGAGAAAATAATAAATAAAAAGAGTGGGGCTGCTGTGAGTGCAGGCAGCCTATAGGGACAGCCTATTTCAACCCCAGTGGCATGACAACACCACGGCCCTCGCGGCCCAAAAAAACAGACCGGCCCACCGGGAATCCTCCCGGTGCTACCGATCAGCCAATCCGGGCCTGCTGCGTCCTCACATCACAATGCCCTGTTTTAAGCTCAACTGGTGCATTTATAGAAATTCCTGTGTATCAACACTGAATAAAGTACATTTACTCACACTCATGTGGTTCCAAACCCAAATGATTTCCTTCAGTGGTGACATTAAGAACGAAACAATGAAGCTGAATTATAAACGAATGCAAGCTCCAAAAAGCTCCACCGGATGCAACTTCTGCTCTGTATTGTGCATATACTCCCTCTTTTTAAGTGAATATTTTAAATCACACTTGCGTGTTCAAAGTTATCTGAAGTCGGTTAATGGTCAAATGACATGCAGCTAAACAAACCACTTATTTATTAAAATTAAATATTACTTTATAAATATTAAATATAAACTTAAATATTAACATTATCATTTCATTTTAATTATACATTTTTATGATTTAAATATTTTAAAGTGTTTCATTTTGAAAGTTTTTTTTTTTTCACAATTTATTTTCATTTTACCATGTTAAGATTAAATTAAATTTTTAGTAATTATTTTTATATATTTTAAGAATTTATTTTAGTTTTAAATTTTTATGACTTAAATATTTTTAATGAAGTGCTTAATTTTAAATTGGATTTTTAAATTAAATTATTTTTGTTTTATTTTTATTATTTTTATTTAAGTTAATTTTAGTTTTACATTATGATTTTAATTTTTTTGTGTATCATTCTGAATGTTTTATTTGAAAAATTACTTATTTTAATTATACATTTTTATGAATTTAATATTTTTATGAAGTATTTTATTTTAAAATTATGCAATTTTACATTATGATTTCATACATTTTAGCAAGCGTTTTATTTGGATGTTTCACATTTTATGATTTTTAAAAAGTGTTTTATTCTGAATATTTTTATTTCAAAACTACACATTTTAATTTTAGATTTAATTTTTTTTATTTTTTAGTATTATATTTAGTTTTCATGTTAATTTATTTTAGTTTTACATTTTATGATTTTGTATGATTTTAATTTAAAATGATTTATATTTGACATTTAGGATTTTAAATAATCATTAACCTAATGTTAATGATAACCGTCACCTGAAAAAGATCAAATGCTTGAATGTCTATAGCAACAAACAGAAGAGTCGACGACCCCCACAAACACAGTCACTCAATCCCATGATGCTTTGCTGTCAGCATCCACGCCAAGGTCAAACGCTCGTCTTCACACTAAGACGTACATGTGCTTAAAAATGAAACGCAAATACGGAAAGTGCAGCAGATGGTGGAGTGGATCAGGCTGGATAATCTAATCTCAGTGCAGTAAATCCTAATCAAATGCCGTGTTTGTGGCCGGTTAGAGTGACATTTCCCATCGGTAACCCGGGACAGCTGCTTGTTATCACTCAGATTTGCATTTTCAGGACAAGCTGTGCCGTCCTTCACTCAAATTTCATCTGGAATTATCCATGGTCAGTCTTATTTCAGGGATAAACCCAAATATTTCAGTCCCATAAAATCATGCAACTGAACCTCGACAGGATAATTACAGCAAAACACAGTTTCCACGTCATGCACACCTGTCCGTCAAACTCTGAGATGAGAATATTTAAAATGATGAGCATCAGTCCAAGGGCTGTCAACATTAACACATGCAATTCATTCAGGTCAATGCTATTAATATTTCAAAAAGCAGGTAACACATTTGTTTCGTTTGCAGTGTAACTGTGAGATGTGCTTTTACAGAGTAATTTAATTATCAAAGCACAACATGTCAGAAATATCACCTAAGGGCAAACTAATTATACGTACACATTAAAATGAGGATTGACAAAAACCTTTTTACACATTACGCATTTAATATTAAGTTCAAGGAAAGGTATATTATATAAGTCAGAATCCAGTGATTCCCATGCATTGATTCAAATTTATTAAAATTATGCATTTTAAATGTACATTTTATGATTTAATATTTTTAATGAAGTGTTTCATTTTGAACGTTTTTAAAATGAATTATTTACATTTTACATTCTTATGATTAAAAAACATTTAGAAATTATTTTAGTTTTACATTTTTATAATTTAATTAATCATAATTACAAATTTAATTTAATCATGTGCACACATTAAGATGAAGACTGACAAAAAACATTTTTACAAATGTAAAATGTTTTTATAATATACAAAGTTTTTAATATTAAGTTCACAAATTGTGAGTGAGGAAAGGTATATTATATAATTCAGAATACTGTTCCCATTCTTTGGTGCAATTTAATAAATATGAAAATGAAATATATCACAGTTTACACAAAAAATATGAAGCAGCACAACTGTTTTCAACATTGATAATAATCAGAAATGTTTCTTGAGCAGCAAATCAGCATATTAGAATGATTTCTGAAGGATCATGTGACACTTTTCAGCTTTGCGTCACAGGAATAATTACATTTTACAATATATTCACATAGAAAACACAAAAATTGTACTGTATTTTTGGTAAAATAAATACAGCCTTTGTAAGCAGAAAAGACTTCTTTCAACAACATTACAAAAATCTCATTGAGCCCAAACCTCTGAACAAGAGTGTATATATATTTCACAAAGAAATGGTCATCACACCCAAATATGACATGAATTTAGTTTTCTTTCCCTGATACATTACTGAATGCATTAACTACAAAAAACATTGAGATTGTGACTTTTATACCAAGTGCAAACAGTCAGTATGTCTCTTCTCCAGTGCTTTCTAATTGATGAGCCCTTCTTTCTTTCCCTCTTTCTCTGGGATGTGAGAAGTGGCTGCAGTAAATACAGTGGGCTCACGCTGTAATTAGCGGCTCCGTCTTCATTTCGCAGGAACTTCAGCACACTTAAATCACCCTTAAATATGTGCTTTAAAAGGCAACTTTAACAAGACGTCTTTATATTCACACAAACTGCAATTAAAGTAAATGAGGGATGGAGTTTTAACGAGAGGTTAGTGAACACACCGGATGATACCAGAATAAATTAGAGTAACGACTGAAAGGTGCCGTCTAAGAATAACCAGCTGATGATTTACGGGATTCTGCAGTACGGAAACACAGTCTGACTTTAAAAGTCAACATGAAACTCACAACCCATTCTACCCGTGATTTCTTTCCGAATGAAACAGCATATTGAACTAGGAAATGAAGCAGAGCAGGAACTGATTGTATTGTGAAAGCGTTTCAGAACGAGTCAGGTGCTTGAAGGGGCGGGGCTGAAAGTGAGAGGGATTAGTGATGTCATACGAAAAGGAAAGTCGTTCAAGTTCTCATTTTTCCTCCTGAAAAATATCAAATTATTCGTCAAGACTCTTCTGTTCTAAATTTTAAATTGTTTACTTTAAACTTTACCTGCTTTACTGATACCTAGCAACCAATTTGTGACCCTGGAGCACAAAAGCAGTCTTAAGTCGCTGGGGTATATTTGTAGCAATAGCCAAAAATACACTGTATGGGTCAAAATTATCCATTTTTCTTTTATGCCAAAAATCATTAGGATATTAAGTAAAGATCATGTTCCATGAAGATATTTAGTAAATTTCTTACCGTACATATATCAAAAC